>MU843453.1:297745-324078 GCA_030867255.1 Colletotrichum somersetense | reverse complement strand
CTCCCCTCCCCTCCCTTCCCCTTCCCTTCCCCTGTTACTCGCAGCTGAACCAGCGCCGGAGGAGCACGAGCATGCATCCTAAGCGTTTCCTGACGGACTATCTATCCAACTTGGAATATCAATCACTGTTGAGTACCTTGCATGATATACACCCAGTCTCGCGGCGGCCCACAACCCGACCAGTAAAGTCCCCAAGGTCCCTCGCTACAAGCACCAACTCGACTCTACTTTCTCTACCCTCCTTTCCGTAGGCGCTGGCTTTTCGTCCTCGATCCATTCATTCATTCCCTTTCCCTTCCTCAAGACTAAGCTGCAAGTCTGACCATTCCATCACTTTCCCTCCCCTTCACATCATCACACTTGGGGATCCACGAAACGATAGCCTTCACCGACCTCGATCGAGCCCTGTCTTTTTTTGACCCGCCAAACTACTCACAGTCGAACGACCGTCGGGTTTTCGACTCTAATTAACGCACTACTCTAATCCGAGAAGAGGAGCTGCGCCCGGCGACGCAGTCTTGTGTACTCTTGGTATCTCCTCATCTCTCGCACTATCTATCACCCACCTGCGCGCGCACACGCACACACATACGCACGCACACCCACCTGCGCCGTCTTCTCTTCTCCTGTCGTCACAGGCGGACAGACACAGAACACACACGGCTTCTCGGTCTTGGGCCATTCGAATTGGAACAGTCCAGACGTGAATAACAAACACGGCAAGCGGGTTGGCTTCGGAAACCCCTTCTCGTGTGTTGCCCGACTTACTTAGTACTACGGACTTGTTCATTCACACCTACCTTGTCTGGTCCTCTCTATCCACTGGACACGACGCACCCAAAAAGGACGAGACCGTCCTATACTCCCCCTCCCCGACAACTTAATCCCATTTCTCGACGCACAACGCACACAAACCCGAAACACCGTCCTCCTTTTGGCATCTACTTCTGCTGGACAGGAACGCAAGAGAAGAAAAAGCCAACCTTAACCACGAGTAAAGACTCTTTAGTATCCTACCATTGGGTAAACCCTCTTTCGCAAAGAAGTCTCTTCTCCCCGCCGTTGCATCACATTTTTCTCCAGAAGCTTTCGGCTGCCGTCAGACGGGGCCAAGTAATCGATCCCTGGTGTACCCGCCACGCGCCAAGATCTCCAGCTTGTCGCTCAGGTCCGAAGTACATCCATCCATCCATCCATTTTCAGGCTCTGGTTCTATTGGAAGCGGGGGTAAGGACTCCAACCGTCATTTCAGTGGCACCGAACACCGCACGGCCGACAGACCGCCAGCCATCTCCCTAAATAAGCCCTGGGGGACCCCCCTCCCTAGCCGCCCGCAGCGCACTTTGTTGTTGCTGTCCTGGTTCGCATCCCTCTTTTGGCTTTCGTCGTCGTTCCACGCCCACTGCACCGCATCTTCATCCCCCACGATACCCGTTGCCGCTTTTTCGATCGCAGCAGCGACCGTCTGCTTGCGCAATCTCTACTCGATTCTGGCCATTGTTTTTTCTTCGGCTTTCTTCCCTACTGATAATCACAGCCCAGTGACACAATGTCATTGAAACAGGTACGTGCCTTGCCGAGGAGCGACTTCGGTCTCGACTTATCTGAGTCACTCGCTTTCGATGGGGACGTATTGACTGACAGCTTCTCGCTACAGGAAATAGAAACGTGGGTGTCGGCTTTGGGTCGATACGACAACAACGAGTTCGATGAGGCCCTCAAGGATTTCGAGAAAATCTCTGACACGTCAAAAATTCTCTTCAATATGGGCGTCATTCACGCCACACTAGGAGAGCACGAGAAGGCTGTACGTCACGTCTCGCCCGGTACTCTGAGAGTTTTGGTGCTGACTGCAAAACAGGTTGAGTGCTACCAGCGAGCCATCAAGCTTGATCAGTACTTGGCTGTCGCCTACTTCCAGCAGGGCGTCTCAAATTTCCTCCTCGGCGACTTCGAGGAGGCGCTCGCCAATTTCAACGATACTCTTCTCTACCTTCGCGGAAACACAATGATTGACTACGCCCAATTGGGACTGCTCTTCAAGCTCTACTCTTGCGAGGTTCTCTTCAACAGAGGTCTCTGCTACATCTACCTGCAACAAAAGGATGCTGGCTTGCAGGATCTGTCATACGCCGTCAAGGAGAAGGTTGTCGAAGACCACAACGTGATTGACGAGGCGATCCGTGAAGAAGCAGAGGTAAGAACCGTCGCGTTTGCCATCTTCGGCAAGTCTAACAACGACACTAGGGGTACACCGTCTTCTCGATTCCCGTTGGCGTTGTCTACCGACCGAACGAAGCAAAGGTTCGCAACCTGAAGACAAAAGATTATCTCGGCAAGGCCAGGCTAGTCGCCGCCTCTGACCGCGCGAACGCCTTCACAGGCTTTGCCGGGTCCGAGATCAAGAATGTAGGCAGATCGGTTCCCATCCCAATCAGCTTTTATGGGAATCAATTTGCTAATCAGAGACTTCTTGGTTTCCAGGCCGGCAAGAACGACGTCAAGGATGACAGGCCCACTGACAACATCTCTTTCGCCGCCACCAACCTAGTTAAGCCCGGTTTGGCATCCAGGAGACAGCAATCCGAGCCGCCCAACGGCCGCGGTGTCTTTCCTCCCACGCCTCCACCTGACCAGGTCGAGGCCAACAATGGCGCCACCATGTCTCGTGGACAGTCTGTTCGCAACGGGCCCAAGCCGATGCTTGCCAAGCTGAATATTGAAAACTCGCGACCTAACGAGCGATACCAGAAGACGAGCAGCCCCAACGACCGGAGAGGACCCCCGTCCATGATGAGATCCGAGTCACGGTCCGCTACACCCAGCAGAGGATACTCCAGACGCGACCTTCAGATGCGTGGGCGGTCGGCCGATGAGGAGGCAGAAGATGCGTACCCCGATGAACTGTACGACATGTACCAAAATGGCAACGGTAACAGCACGAGAACGAGCCGACAGGCCTCCCGCCGTGTACCGCAACGATACATGGATGAGGAGGAGGACGGTTCCGATTATGGTTCATTCGATGAGGGCGACTTCGAAATGGTGTCCAACAAACGCCCGGGCAGAGGCTCGGTGTCTTCTCGCGGCGGCTCAAGAAGGCCCGACGTCCGCAAGATTCGCGTCAAGGTCCACGCCGAGGATGTGCGGTACATCATGGTTGGCGGAGCGGTCGAGTTCCCTGACTTTGTCGATCGGATCCGCGAGAAGTTCGGTCTCCGCCGGAGATTCAAGATCAAGATTCGCGACGAGGACATGCCGAATGGCGATATGATCACCATGGGCGATCAAGACGATTTGGATATGGCCCTCATGAGCGTCAAGAGCCAAGCCAGGAAGACAAGGCAAGAAATCGGCAAAATGGAGGTAAGTCACACCCATATCATTCCCATCTCGTCAGTTGATCAACGTTTCTAACTTTGTCACAGATCTGGGTTCAAGAAATTAGTTAGACGATTATACCCCAACCAAGCCTTTGACGATGTAATGACCAATAACCTTCTCGCCCTGGGCCTGCAACCTTTCCTTCTTCATCTAGTACACCTTTTATTATCGTCACCATTTGCTGCATTTTCAGAAGGATTGGTTGTAGACAAAGGGCGCATAAAATTGTGGGATGTGAATTAAGGAGATATCAGAGGAGGATGGATAGCAGTTGGAAGAGCCAGACAGAGCTGGCTCGATGGCACACACCCCACAACAGCCGCAGACGGCCCACAATCATAGCGTTGCATTGTTTAGAAGACGGAACACGAGCCCCGAGGGGCGATTTGGCTTCGGCGATTACGGGTTTTTTGTATTTCCCCTTCCCTTTTCCCATCCTCTCCGTCTGTCTATTTGTCTGTTATCGTAATTTTCCATTTCGATCTATTCTGTCTTTCTTGTCCCTGAGCCCGTCTGCCATCAACAAACTCGTGTTTGCAAACGGCAGGATACCAAACAATCTTAATGCACCTCAACCCATATGGCATTGCCCCATCCGTCTCATGTGTGTGTATATATGGAGATGAGTGCTTTTTGTGAGGCCACAGGCAGGTGAAAGCAGCCAACAGAGCGTGTCAGCCAGGCACTATAATAGTAGGAATGCTTAGTGTTGTGTTGGTGCAGATCCAATCATCAGGCCAAATGACATCCCACCCGCGTAGAGCTGTGTGTGCCTCTTGTGTTTCGGCGCATTGTCGCTTTGTTCATCATGGGACAATCCGATTGGTGATTGCGTAAGTGTGAGGTGAGTACATAGGCGTTTTTCGACCGAATATGTCGTGTTGTGTCAAGTTTCTTGGCACACTGACAGTCTCACTACGAGAAGGTTCGCTTGACGTGACCAAACGATTCTTAAATTCTGGGGCAGATGGGCATGGCTATTACTCAAGGCGAAACACGCTGTCCGAGCACAATAAACCACACGCCCGCATGGAGAGAGAGAGAGAGAGAGAGAGTTTATTCATACAATATCATACGTCGGCTGCCTTCCCCCCTGCGGCACGCCAAACAAGGCACCAACATCGTGGTTTTTCCCCCGGACAACCCCTCGGACAGCCGCTGCCTCCTTCTCCCCGATCGACTTTGGTGCCTCTGGTAAAACGCGGAGACACCCGCACTATGCTTGCTGCATGCCGGCCTGCCAAGTAGAGGAAGTCACGAGAACCAACGAGCGGGAGAGCGTTCGGTGGGGGAGGGAGGAGGAGGAGGGAAAGAGCACAGCCGTCTCTTCCCCATTCAGCTGCTCGAAGCCCCCGACCCTCCTTCATCTCACTGTTCGGCGCAGAGCTCGAACCTCGTCAGGGTCTCGGCGCGCCCCAGCAACGCGAGCTGCAGTTTGGCAGGCTTGGCGCCGCGGTTGTGGTCGCCCGTGAGCACGAGCCGCAGCAGCGCGTACGTCGCCTTGTTGATCGGCCTGGCGGGCCTCTCCGGGTCGACGGAGGCGGCGTGGCGCGCGGAGAAGTCGTTGATGACGGACTGCAGCCGGTCCGGGGCCCAGTCGAGCTCGTGGACGTCGCGGAGGGAGGCGTGCAGGTCCGCGAGGAGGACCGGGGGCGGGACCGTGGTGTCCGCGAGCGAGAGGTTCTCGAGAGAGCGGGCGTAGGCGTGCGCCGACGGGCGGAGGAAGAGGGAGGGGTGCTCGTAGACCAGTTCCAGGGGGTCAACAGGGGAGTCGGCGGCGAGGGTGCGGTAGATCTGGAGGAGGTGGGCGGGAGCTGTGGCCGGAGAGGAGAGGAGCGGGATGAGGGAGGCGAAGTCTGCAGTTGAGAAGAAGTGTCTTGGATTGGTCGGGGAGGTGAGGATCTCGGGCGCTGTGCCTGTCGATGCATCCTCGGCGGGCGCGGCATCTCCGGAAGAGGTGGAAGATTCCGTGGGGGACGAAGGGAGAAGAGATGAGATGCAGGATAGAAGATTGGTAGTGGGTGGGAGGAGGGCTTGTTTGAGAAGTCCCTCGTCGGCGTTTTCCTCGCGCAGACGACGGGTGAGGTGCTTGCGTTGGAAGACAGCGAGTTTGTCCGGGTTTGTCTTGATGTTGCCCTTTGTGAACCTGAGGGAGAACTAAGCCATGATGTAAGTGAGAGGCTCATCACAGTGCCCCGTCCTCCGATTGGAGCCGGGGAAGACGCTGGGACATACCTTTTCGGCAAGCTCGTTTGTGCTGTAAAACACCTCGCCGCCTTTGGCGAGGTCCTTCTCGTTCATGCTCCAGCCCAGCAGCGCGAGCCAGTTGTTGAGCGCGGAGGGGAGGATGCCCTTATCGCGGTAAGACGAGATGTCGATGTCGTGGTTGCGCTTGCTGAGCTTCTCGCCGTTCTGGGCGCAGAGCAGACCGGCGTGAGCAAAAGTCGGGGGTTCCCACTTGAAGGCGTCGTAGAGGGCGATGTGCTTAGGTGTCGAAATGAGCCATTCCTGCGTCAGTGTAAGCTTAGCTAGGAGATACGTGTTGAACAGAGGGGGGGGGGCAGGCATGAAGGGCGACATACAGCACCGCGGATGACGTGGGTAATCTCCATGAGGTGATCGTCGATCACATTGGCGAAGTGGTAGGTCGGGTACCCGTCACTCTTGACGAGGATGAAGTCGTCCTCGTCTTCGTTCTTCTGGTAGTTGCCGTAGACCCGGTCGATGAAGGATGGGCGGCCCTCGCTCCGGAAGCGGACGACGTGCTTCTCGCCGTTGGCAGCACGGCGTTCGGCCTGGGACAGCGGTATGCCGCGGCATGTCCCCGGGTAGTGCGCCGAGCCACCGCCGTCCTCGAGGACCTGCTGCTTGTGACGCTCGAGGTCGTGCGCCGTGCAGAAGCATCGGTAGGCCTTGCCCTCGTCAAGGAGCTGGGCGGTGTACTGCTCGTAGTAGTCCAGGCGTTTTGACTACGGCAAGTTTAGATAAGTGGTCTGACGACGATAAGGGGGGATGGATAGGGGGTTTACTTGTTCGTAGGGTCCGTAAGGCCCGCCGACGTCGGGGCCTTCGTCCCAGTTCAGCTCAGCCCATTTGAGGTCTGAGAGTAGACGCTCGACGGCATCATCGACGATGCGTGTCTTTGTGGTTTGTTAGTTTTGAAGCGTCTACCATAAGCGACGAGTCTCGACTCACCCGGTCTGTATCTTCAACCCGAATAATGAACTGCCCGCCAGTAGCCCGTGCAATAAGCCAGTTGAAAAGAGCGGTCCTCAGAGACCCCAGGTGGAGGTATCCAGTAGGCGACGGGGCGAAGCGTGTCCTGGCTGGCTTGTCAGGCAGTTCGCGAAGCCCCTTGTCGGCCAGCGGCGGCAGCTTCTTCCTCAGCGCTTGGAAACCGCCCTTTACGGACGACGAGTGCCATCTCGGGGTGCCCACGCTTCGGCACCGACTGCATGCATTGAGCGAGCGCTGGAAGACGGGCCTGCCCTGCTGTCTCAGAGCTATCATGGACATTTCATAGGCATTTGTCACGACGCTGCAATATCGACAAAGTACCGCTGCCGTGGATGAAAGGACGTATTCGGCGATGAAATTTGAGCTCCAGCCACGCAAGTGTGGCGCAGTCAACATTCATCAAGCGAGGTCAGTGCATCGCCAATGTTGGCCTAGTATGTAACCCGGCCCATAGCCGTCAAGATAGATTTTGAGTATTTTTCTTGCTGCGTGCGTCACAGACACGAGGAGAGTGAGGCTTTCCAGAAGAGACCGCTGGCTGGCGCCTCGAGCGTGTGTCCCGTGGTCGATTTAGGAAACAGTGTCATGTCGTCCGACCAAAAGCCTTGCTCTGTTGGAGACGAGCTTGGATGACACCGACAGATTGTGAACAGCATGTACAAGATCCTCCCAGAAGACTCGGGTCATTGTAGCTAAATTGGGAGAAGGTTTGGTATCAAGCATGCTTGTTGGACCTAAGCTTGGTGCCCCAGCGGCCTCGTCATCAACAACCTCTGGCTGGTCGAGCGTCTTCTTACTGTGAATGTGGGCATGACAACTCCCCGAGATGGACTCGTGTCTGGAACAGAAGGTCGAGCAGCCCAAAACGGAGTATGCAAAATGGTGGCTGCGCACTATGCTAATGAACAGGCCTAGGGAGACGTTGGCGGGCCACAGGACGGGGTACCCAGATGACCTAGGTACCTGATACCCACCACGCACTCCGAGGAGAGCCTGGGGTCGTTTAGGGACCGTAAGGGACCGCGCGCCCCCCCCGTAAGGCACTCACTGCATGCACACATACCCCGCCAAACAAAGGGCCGCCGCGACAGGTAGGTACTCTAGACAAAATATTTTCAGGACTACTCCACATCCCACCATCTTCACACCCCTAAACCACGCCTCGAAGGTCGAATCTCGAGCGAATCTTTAGCCCGAGTACCCTTCGAAAAGCCTCAACCATGGACAGTGGTGGACCGAGCGCCGGTCCCGACATGTCGGGGGAGGAAGACATTGATCTCTATGGTAAGTCTTTGCTGAT
Source organism: Colletotrichum somersetense (assembly GCA_030867255.1). Lineage (NCBI taxonomy): Eukaryota > Fungi > Ascomycota > Sordariomycetes > Glomerellales > Glomerellaceae > Colletotrichum > Colletotrichum somersetense. Next base: position 316,157 of record MU843453.1, on the reverse strand, counting down.
GGAGCCTGGGGAGGGAGGGTACTTGAGAGTTTCTCGCTGTGGATCACATCTGACGCATTCCTCCAGAGCTCCTTGGGATCGATAAGGATGCCTCGCAGGATCAGATCAAGAAGGCATACCGCAAGGTTCGTGATAACCCCTACGGTCGGCGACAACGCCGTCGACGGCATCGCATGCAACAACACCCCGTGCTAACTCGTCGTCTTCTCCATTCAGGCTGCCCTTCTTCACCACCCCGACAAAGTCCCTGAGGAACGCAGGGAAGAGTCGGAAGCCAAGTTCAAGGCTGTCAGCCAGGCTTACGAAATCCTCAAGGATGAGGACAAGCGCCACCTCTACGACACCCACGGCATGGCTGCCTTCGACCCCTCGCGGGGCGGCCCCGGTGGTCCCGGTGGCGTCGAAGTCGATCTCAACGATATCCTGTCACAAATGTTTGGCATGGGCATGGGCGGCCCCGGAGGCCCTGGCGGTGGTCCCAGAAGACCCCGTCGCGGTCCCGACGAGGACCAGCCCTACAAGGTTACGCTCGAGGAGTTGTACAAGGGCAAGACCGTCAAGTTTTCGGCGAACAAGCAGGTCGTCTGCGGCACCTGCAAGGGATCCGGCGGCAAGGCCAACGTCAAGCCCCAACAGTGTGAGAAGTGCCGAGGCGCCGGCATGACCGACGCCTTCCGCCAAGTCGGTCCAGGTCTGGTGCGCAAGGAGACTGTCATTTGCGACCGTTGCGAGGGATCCGGCAACTTCTACAAGGAGAAGGACCGCTGCAAGAAGTGCAAGGGCAAGCGCACGACGTCCGAGACCAAGGTTCTCGAGATCTACATTCCCAGAGGCTCTCAGAACGGCGAGAGGATCGTCTTGGAGGGTGAGGCAGACCAGCTCCCCGACCAAACACCTGGAGACATTGTTTTCCATTTAGCCGAGGAGCCCCACGACGAATTCACCCGCATTGGCAACGACCTGTCTGCCGAGCTGAACATTACCCTGGCCGAGGCTCTTGGTGGCTTCTCCCGGACTGTTTTGACGCACCTCGACGGTCGCGGCATTCACATGGAGAGACCGCGCGGCAAGATCCTTCGCCCCGGCGACATTCTCAAGGTCCCCGGCGAGGGTATGCCTCACAAGCGCGGCGATACCAAGGGTGATTTGTACCTAATCGTCAATGTCGAGTTCCCCGAGGATGGCTGGCTGAAGGACGACAAGGAGTACGATGCTCTGAACAAGCTCCTCCCGCCCCCGCCTCCGACAATTGAGGCCGACGAGGTTGATGAGGTTGAGTATGAGGAGGTGGATAGCCTGGACTCGGTAGGTTTTTGACAACATTTCCCTGAAGAAGGCGCAATTTTGGACTAGCACTAACATTTGTGTACAGATGGGAGCCAACTCGGGCGACCCGCGGTTCGGCGGCGAATGGGAGGACGAGGAAGAGGATGACGGCCAGCCCCAGTGCCAGCCGCAGTAAGAAGGCGTTAGGATGATACGGGAATTTAGAGGACAGAGTCTTTGGGCTTGACGCCCTGAACCTCACGACATACATGACGACCGGCACAGTGTAGGGTGACCATAGACAGGGATTGGAGAGGAGTTTTGTTTGTAAGGTTGGGGCATCATCCCGCTCATGAATGAAAGGCACCCTGCGAACGGGGCCACGCCGCTTCTCAGTTTTCAAGAACTTGAGCAATCAACGTGCACAATCATGACACGGGAATAAGACCAACCGTATATGATGCTTCCACTTCCACTTAGGCGCTTGAGCCTTCGTGGTAAGCGAGCATATGACTTTAGACATGGCTATCTATCACTGCATCACGCAAATAGGAATTTGTCATCTTGAATGAAAACCTTTGCTATAGAGATTGATTGTCACTTGTTAGCCTAAGAGCAGCCAGGCAAGCAATAAAGGCGGTTAGAGGGTGCTTTGATCGCTTGGTGTCGTGCTGGTTTTTTTCCAATAGGAGAAACATGGTAGCTAAACAGAGCCATCCATCCAACAAGGACCACTCCCACATAGAATCGTCACCACCCCACAAGTCAAGGAGGGATCACACAGGTAATAATAAGACTCAACCCAAGATTTTGTCAACATCATTCACAATTTCCCATGTAGTATAGTGGTTAGTATATTCCGCTTTCATCTTCTTGTGGGATCCGGAAAGTCCCGAGTTCGAACCTCGGCGTGGGAATATATGTTTTTGCTGTTCCTCTCTATGCTTGCCACTCTACCTTTCGCTTCGTTAAAAACGTCGAGGGCCTACGACCTCACTGCCTTGAGGCTTGTACAGTAAGGCACACAGTGAGTCAGCAACTTGGTCCTCTTTTTTTTTTCCTACTCAAAGATCTCGTCCCATCCCATTGGCTCCTAAAAGAAGAAGAAAAAAAAGGCCCTGCAACACACCCCTAAGACCCAGATCGCTAGCGCCCCATAATCCCACACGTGACAATTTTGGTTGCCCACAAGATTCCCACTCGAAATGCAAAACTAAAGCGCTCCTTCGAAAAAAATAACCACCCGTACTCTTGACGACGAACGTTCACCCCCCCGACTAACCGCAGGAAAGCCGTCAAGGTGAGATCCAATCGCCGCCGCCCTCACGATCCAGTTATTGTCGTTTTCTCGATTGACTGCTAACGTTGATTTATGCAAAGATGGTCGCCGCAAAGAAGCACGTTCCTATCGTGAAGAAGCGTATGTTTCCCCCCCTCCCAGCAGCCTTCACACCTTAGCCACCCCTCTACGACCCCGCGCCCACGACAAGGACGACGATGATACAAATCTACCGACGAGCGAGACCTGGGAAATATGAACGAGAGGATTGACGGGTGTGATTTTGAATAGGCACGAAGCTCTTCAACCGCCACCAGTCGGACCGCTTTATGCGCGTTGACCGATCATGGCGCAAACCCAAGGGTATTGACAACCGTGTCCGCCGTCGCTTCAGGGGCAACACCCAGATGCCCTCGGTATGTGAATCACCTTCCCGCTGGTGCTAGACCTTCGTAAAGAGGAGGGATTTGTTGGTGGCAGACGATTATAGACGGATGGGTTCTCGAGGATGAACAACCGCTGACCCAAGTTTTGCGTATCACAGATCGGCTTCGGTTCCAACAAGAAGACCAAGTACATGATGCCCTCCGGCCACAAGGCCTTCCTCGTCAGCAACGTCAACGACGTCAACCTCCTGCTGATGCACAACCGCACCTACGCTGCCGAGTACGTAGACCCCCACCCCTACCTGTCCCATGTCTCATGCCACGCTTGCTTCCCGATGATAAGCCATGTGATGTCGATGATCCCGGCCAAGTAACTAACAACCCGGTGCAGGATTGCCCACAACGTCTCCTCCAGAAAGCGTATCGACATCATCTCCCGCGCGAAGCAGCTTGGCGTCAAGGTCACGAACCCCAAGGCCAAGGTCACCACCGAGGTTTAAGCGAACAAAGCCAGGAATGGTGGCGTGGAAATCAGCTATTCGGGGCGAAGGGGATCAATGGTTTTCGCCGGTCACTTGCGTTGTGCTCTCATATTCAGGGAACGGGAATGCATCGGAAAACGGTTTCTGCTGCGGCGATGATACAGGGCTGCGGCTTGGCATGGCTCGTACCGTTGTGCTAGGAAATACAAAAACAAAACACAACCGCAGCCACAACCCAAAAATTCAACGACTTGATGTTCTTTTCAGGGCGTGTTGTTCTCATTACTTACGTCTCATATCGACAAAGACACAAAAATGGCGTTGGATGGGGGGCAGGGAAAAACAGAATCCTTCATATGCTCGGAAATTCGAGAATATCACCAACCCCGTTGGCCCTGTTACTCCTCGTTACTCTCCCGTGTGCAAGTGAAGGACGCTGGCAATGCCATGCACGCGCGCTTGTCCATAAGATCTCATACCAGCATTAAGAAAGGCATCTTGAGATGCTGCATCTACATGAAGCACCCATCAAGCATTGGTCCTCCTGGTTCCTGCCAACTGGGTCCGTATCACCTGGTCTGTAAACCCATCTGCAATGTGTAGAGAATGCCCGTGGAGATGCTATACTAGTCTTGCTTGTCCTGGCACACTTCTAGCACAATATAATTGGCCAAGCGAGATCGAGGATAAGACACAAATGATCTCCTACTCATCACAGTAGCCTTTTAACCGGGTATTTACGTGAAAATTGTGTATTGTCTAGGTAGCTTGTTTCGTCATGCCCTCATTCCCTTTGTATTGCATCGCAACAATCCCTCGCGCGCAGCGATGCAAAGAACCCCATAAGGACAGGCATGGATAGACAGGAAACGCTCGCTTTCCCATCCCCGAATCAAAATTAAAAACGCCTTGGTATCCGTGGTCTCGTTAGAACAAAAAAAGAAATGGAAATGTTGTCAACGGGGCTTGTGGTAGTGATCGCCGAGACGAGGAAAACGCTCTCGACGCCTGCGCGGACTAGGCGGTGTTGTTCCCGTCGTCGTACCCAACGCCTCGGCCCGGGGAGGAAATGCGCCTCGCCTATCTGAAGCAGTGGAAACGGCCGATGCGGAAGCGCCAAGGACCGCGGCGAATGCCATGACGGTCCGCATGGACGCTGGTGCCGAAGTTGCGGCCACCGATGGGCTTGGAGTAGAAGAAGGGCATGGTCGCGTTTTGATGGTTTGTGTGGTTTGCTCGAGGCAATGTCAGCATAGGGTTCGGATGTTGCAAAAGCTCTAAAGGAGCCGAAAGCTGGAATGTAGAGTGGGAAGTGGGAGTAGACAGTGAGCTTACCCTAAGATGTATGATGGCTGGTAGAGAGCAAGGCTTGTTGTTTGATAGTGGATTGGATAACGACTTGTAAGACTGGGTGGACGATGTGTTGTATCTTATATACGTCTTGGTGCAGCAGCGGTGAAAGAAAGAGGCCACCGGCGGGTTCGGTTGAACAAGGTAATGATAACGAGCTAGCAGACATCCCGTGGCTTGCTTTCCCCCAGCCTTTCTTGAATGATCCAATGGCACAAGGCCCTCAAACTTGGCTGGCAGGTTCTCTTGCTCTCCATGGCGGCGGTGTTGTATGCCAAGAGCTCATTGTGAGGGAAGGTGACGTAGGGCGTGGCTGAGCAGCGGGTGATGTGTTTGCATGCTGTGGCTGGCCCCTTGGGCGGGTGAGCAAGGGATTATCGCTGTTTGGTTGGTCTGTTCACATTTGGTCTCAGGTTTATATGGTTGATCATGGGTTCTGGGCCTCCTCGACGTCGACTGTGGCTGAAATGGTGCTTGGTATCGGACATGAATACTGTGTTTATCCAACTCCATTGGAGTATTATCGTGTACTTGTGCCACCTGAAAAGGGACCGCCTTGAATACGTACAATATTTCGGCCAAATGTGGCTGCGGGAGGGTCCGCTGAAGTGAGGTACTAGGTACGGAAAATGACGTGCGGCGAGCTAAGGTGCAAAAGATCGGTCGATCGTGAGATTGGTCAGACCCTCCCTGCTTCCTTGACATAGTTTCTTCTCCCTCATGGCCCTTGCGGCGTTCTCCTTCTCACAAGAGTCACGATAAAGTCTGAGAAATTGAGCATACGAACACTGATCCGGATCACAGCTCTTCCCTTGCGCGTGAAAATTGTTCGGCAAAATCGTAATCATACTTCGACTTGATGCTTATGCTTGTCCATCACTCGCCGCATACCGCATCGCGTTCTTAGTCCACTGAACCTGGTGACGAAGGCACCATTTGTCCAGAGGAATGCTACGCAGCATTTGACCAAGTATTGTTTCATGCATATTCGTCCGCTATTCGCTGCAGCCTGAATGCCAATATCAACAACACACGGTTGCCTCTCCCCGTCCTCCCCGCGCATTAAGGTGATTCAAGAAGCTCGTAACATCTGTCTGCATGCCCCAATCACAGCCATTATAGAAGCGGTTCACACAGGTATTCGATTTAGCAACTAAATTCAAAAACAGCCGCAGTACGGCTGGCAGATGTCTCGGTACTAGTGCGTTGAGATTACGCGCTCCCCAACGGGCGGATTGCCATCCACGGCCAGCACCTGCCTCTCGGATTTCTCGACAGTGACTTGTTTCTCTCATGGAAGAATATCCATAGGTTCAGGTCGTTTCGCCGCATGTCTTGAACCTTTCTTCACATTTGTGGCATATTTAGAGACAATTATCCCATGCATGGCAAGGGAATCGACCAGTATTTGATTGATACTTCAAAAGTAGCAACTCATCTTGTAACCTTACAAGGCTGTACGAGAAGCGCATACTCATCCGCCTTAACCTGCCTGAATATTTTCCCCATGGATACCACGTACTGAATGCCGGTCAGATCATGTGTCTATAGGCAATGCCGGCTAGCTACCAGACTGCATTTCGAGTTTTATCAAACAGTCTTATAGCGGATTGCTGTTAACAGCTCTCTGCTGTCACTCCAGAGGTGGACTGCAAATCCAACATCGCATTTTTCTATCCCCATTGGTTGATTAATTCGGAGTATACTTCAGCGAAATGTATAGTTGTTGAAGGCCTTGATGGCCAGTGGCGTATTGACCATACGACTTGATGCATTGTCGAGCGACCCAGATTAAAAGCAAAGCTGGCCAGATCACTGGACTGATATACTCTTGAAACGCAAAAAGTGGCAGCGTGTCTGATATGGAATCCGCTTCTCTTATTTATACTGCAGAAGGCATTGGGGAGACTATGACAATCCTGCCTATATTTCAGCTTGGGTCAAGTGATGACTTGCGAGAAAAACATTGCGGTGTATCAATATCGTGATTGTGGTCTTTGGCATCATCATGGGCGAGTTACTTCCCAAGTATTCCCACAATACTTTCTCGGTTCTTTCTGTACGGTCACTGGCATCTTCCTTGGATGCAAATAACCGACATGGTGCGGCTTTCTCAAGGAGCCACAAAAGTATTAAACTTAAGTCTTATCGTCACGTTTGTGCATAATGGAGGCCCTACAGTTGCATGTCCACTCACGCAGCGCTTACAGTCATGTTGAAGGTCATCGAGATGCCATTCTATACGGAAACGGTGATGTATAGGGTCCGTACGTCATGGCACTTGGATGCTCCCCCGTAATTAGCTTCGTATGAGGCTTAAACCACAACGACTTCCCTCTTCGCTGCAAACGACATCGAAGTCCGTGGTTACACAGGCCATTTCTAGCACCCGAAGCGTTCAATTTCTACCCGGCCGGGCCGAATGCCGTTTGTCTCGGAGCGAACAGCGGCGTCGGCTTACCGCAATAAGCTCTTCATAATCGTGGTTGCTAATCCGAAAACGCCTGCATTCCGATGTGAGACACGGCTTGCATATGGATGGCATTGACTACTAATGAACATCCATACTGAATCCCGAGACATATTTTCAGTATGGTTATGATCGTCCTCTATTTACGGGTGTGACACCGTCGGACATTCCCAGAGTTCGACCATGGAGATAGTCTCGGAGCCGAGAGTCTACGACGAGATCAACATTCAAATATCGATCCCGTAAGCTACATCTACTGAGTCATGTCACATACTCCATTAGTGAAGCCACAAATTATCTAGGGGATCACAGCTAGACCGCCCCGACCACGAAGCGGCAAAAGCCACTCACGCCTAAGCTTAAGCCTGGGAAAGTGTGACATGACTCTTTACGTTCCTGTATGGTATGAGGTTAATACTATGGGGGAAAATGGTAGAAGGAAGAAAAAAAAAGTAAATTAAGCTGCGAGTTCCCTTGACCGAGCAAGAGCGCGTTTCTACAAATCCGGCGGCCAACGAATTAGGATCAGGCCTCCAGCCTCAACCTCGTAGTCCGCCACCTCCAGTCTTTCCCGAATACGTCAGAATATACCCATGATTTCTTCTAAATTAGTCTGGTATTCTGTTCCCAGCAGCCGGTAATCGCTAATCCAGCTAGTACCGTACAGCATAAATGGCGCAGATGAGGTAATACGTGCAACGTCGTACACGATGAATGCCCTTGAGAGTTCTGGTAGCAGGTAACGGCCAAGGCTCGCTCATTACAGATTATTGATCCATGTCGAACTGAAAGCATATCAGTGATGACGCCGTAAGTAGAGGAGACTTACTCTTTGAGTAAATTACTCTGTCAGAATTCCCTTCAAAGTAAGCATTGCTCGTCTTGCTCGAAGGCTAGCATGTCAATATTCCCAGCAATGTCTCAGTGTGCTGGCAGAGTTTATTTCTAACTGTTTATAGTGTTATGCTTAATAGATATTACCTCTTCTGGATGAAGATCGGCATGGTCTGGTGTTCCTTGCTTTTCACTTCACCGCCGGGTGAAGGATCTCCGAACATAGCTTCGGCCACTTCCAGAAACTCGTTTCCGTCATTGATCAAGTCGAGCCTTGCATGAATGCAGACATGACAAAAGAACTAGCAACGTGAATCAAGTAACCGAACAGCTGGAGGCAACTTTAATCGAATGTACACGATGAAGGAGTCTCGTGTCCGGATTTGGCATCTACACCAAGAGGTGCGGGAAAACCTCCGTCTAGCGAGTCGCCCAATCAGCCATTTGCATCAATAAAACAGTATCCCAAGTTCTATCAGCCTTACGCTGTATATAACAACCTTCAATACCTCTGATTATGACTTTGATTTTTCTCACTATCCGCAACAATATACTAGTATTAATCTTATATTCCTGTCTTATTATCTTTTTGAGCATACCAACGTTCCGCTGAACAATTCGCCAAAATGCAGACCAATATTCTCGCCGCTATCCTCACCGTCGTCTCCCTCACCTCGGTTGATGCTGCGATCCTTCCTAGAGCCAGCCTTACGCCAGGCCAAATGATTCTCCCCGAATGCGTCTTCAACCCCGCTGACCTGATCAGTCCCCCTTATACAGCTCTCAACATCTTTCGTAACGATCTCGTCAAGATGACCATCCTCGCAGGCGACCTTACCCACCGGGCCGGCACAACCGTTAAAGATGTAAGACGGCATTTTTCACATAGTCTGAAAACACCTCGCTTGGTTTACAACATACTAAACAATAGTCAACAGAGAACCGATCAGGTTAACGCTGTCATCCGTCAAGTGACGTCCAATGTCGGCAACATCCGCACTAGAGCTGGTTGGATCATCAGCAACCTTCAGGGTGTAGTCCCCGCTGGTATTCCTGCTCCCACCGGCACAGGCCCCTTACCGGCCACACCCACTGCCGAGCCGCTCCAGGTTGCCCAGGACGTGAGTTATTACTTCTTTCAAACGCCATGTAACCAAATCATTAATGTGTAAACCATACAGCTCGTCCGCCAGGCCCAGGCCCTGGCAAGAACCATCACCGCCCAACTTCAGACACTCCAGGCCCAGACAGACGCGGCTGATATCCTTGCCAAGGCGGCTTACACAGTTGCCTACACCCAGGCGAGGCTTGCCCTTGAAATCTCCCTGACCACCATCGCAGCCACGGGCACCGCCCTCATCGATGCTGCGGCCAACGCTCTCGACAACACCAATGGCGCTTCTGACCGTGTACGCAGCGTGAAATATAAGCTGACCGCTGTGCTTGTCATTGGAACTACAGAGGATGTTGTCTTTACTTATTAGCGCGGTTGAGCTTATGGTAGTTAAGCTGCAACTAGGCAAAGAGATTCACAAAACTTTTCAGCAATAGGATGGTAATAACTTAATAGTACTGGCTTGTGTCATATCGATTAATGATTGGTGGTAATATTACACGAAAAGACGGTTGGGGTCCAGTGATTCTCACAAGAATCGGTCTTTCATCACAGATTCTCACATGAATCGTTCCTTCACTATAATCAAGCTCATTAGTTTAATCTTAATCTCAATTCAACTCTCTTTCTTATCTCCTAGAATATTTGAATCAAAAATTCTGAATCAACATTGTGTGCTAGGTTTTGAGTAAGGTATCCTGGGGCTTTAACTCCTTTTGCCGTTGAGAGGGTTTGTTAAATAGCGTACAAGCTAGGACGTGCATCTTATAATAATTCCAGCAAATATTACACAGAGTATATCGCAACCACTCAAGCATAAACTTATTAAAAAAACGCCATCAGAAGCTTTCCTGTTGCAAATCTATCTCATATTCGCATTGGTCTAGCAGATGAGTGTCACCACCCATCCACATGCACCTGTCGTCACACCTGTCCAATATAGTCTACTTCACCTCATCCAACCCTCACATACGACCATACCCATTGGAAAACTCGGGATCCCGTCCGCTCTCCCATAGATAAGCCAATGAGGGCCGGATTAGTAGTTGGGTCGGTGACGACCAGCGAATACCTGGTGTTGTATACTTTTCGTGATTTTGCTCTGCACGTCAGTCCTTGCAGCGGGTCCGGGCTACGTCTGTTTCAACCACGATAGTTCCTTTGGCCCAGATCTCTTAGGTGCATCTTACCAAAATGCCCTTTCGTTTTTGTCACCAAATCAAATGTAGATGGGCAGAGAATGTGTGTTTCTGGTGCTGGGACCAATATCTTATCATGACCTCTGATCCCGAAAACTTCAAGTTTACTCGCCTTTTTGCCGAGTTAGTGCTCGGTAGCGAGTCCTCTCAGCCTCTCCTCTAACGGCATTGGATTCTTCAGACCCTGAATTTGTTGCTCAATCCAGCGGCAACTGGAATTGCTCCAACGATACATATGATGGTAATGCAGAGGAAAAGATCCAGGCAATTCATCCCGCTTGCTGCACAGAAGCCTATAGGCTATCAGGTCTTCTCCTGACAGAAACCACAGCCTTATAGTCTGCTCCTTTCCCTTCAACGTCAACCAAGACCCTACCGTCTTCGTATCTTGCCCGGGCGCCATCTTGTCCAGCATGCACGACTTCCCCATCGAGCTCGACAACCTCCCCCCGAGCTCCTACCGGAACGCTGACAACCCCCTTCGAGCCCTCTGTCGCCCTCACCTGAATCCTGACACCTCCGTCCCCGTCTTGCTCCCACTGGACCCCAATCCCTTGACCCCCCGGAGTCGGCACAACCCCCCGTGCCCACCCGAGTCCCGCCTTTTCCGGCGCGACACTCCACGTCCGGAACCCGGGCCCCGTCGGCTTCACGCCAAGCACCCACCCGCTCATCAGCGGCACCAACCCCGTGGACCACCCGTGCGCCATGCTGGTGTACCCGTTCTCGTACGGCATCCCTCCCGGCCCGATTCCCTCCCAGAAGGTCACGCCCGGATCCTGGCGCGACATCCAGCCGTAAAGCCTCTTCATCTCCTCGACGGCGTCATCCCCTGCCCCGACCTTGAACCGAGCCGCGAGCTCAAAGTAGGACACGAACGCGTACACCTTCTGGCTGAACCCATCCTCCACGGCGTCCGAGTCGTAGAACGCGTTCCCGTACGGTCTGGCCGCGACGCGCGAGTAGTACTCCAGCGCCCCCTTCGCCTTCTGCTTATCCACCACGTCCGCGAGAATCGCAATGCTGTTCCCGTCCTGCGCATGCGCGTCCACAAACCCCCCCTCCTTCGTTCCATCCCAGAACGCACCAGCCTTCTCGTCAAAGTTCCTCTCCCCAAGCGCCTTCGCAACCTCGTCCGCCCGACACCTCCACCGCTCCGCATCCCCATCGTTCCCGGCCTCGACCGCCATCTCCGCCGCCCGTCGCAGTGCGAGCACGTACAGCGCGTTGTAATACGTCACCGGCCCCTGCCGCGGCACGAAGGCGTAGTCGCCATACCCGGCCGTCCCGTTCAGCCCTTTAGTCACGAGTCCCGTCGCCGGGTCCGTGACGGAGGGGTACCAGCGGTCCAACACGGAGACGAGGTTGGCATAGTATGCCGAGAGGTAGCCTATGTCGCCCGTGTACCAAACGTAGTCGTGGCTGCAGACAACCCACCAGAGGGGGTAGTCGAATAGGGGGAGCGTGTAATTCATACTTACAGATGTCAGCATCTCAAGGTCATTACGGAAGGGTATAAGAAATAAAGGCAACTCACATGCTCGCCGGCGGAATCCATCCGTCGCTCCTCTGGTGCACCGCCAGATCTGCCAACACATTCCCACTCGCCTCGCTTACCGTTCCCTTTCCATGCGAAACATAGCCTGTCAATCCCGCTACCGCCAGATCCCCGACATACGGATCCCGATCCCTCTTTGGCGCGTCGTGGATCACAATCTTGCCCTCGAGCGTCTCGCTCCCCGCGCCACGTGGCTCCGCATCCTCGGTGGCGCGGAAAATGTCGACACAGAGGTCGTTGGTATAAACCCCGTCGAACCACCACTGGGTCAGGTCTTCGTCGCTGCACTCGAACCACCCTTCAAAGGTGTCGGGAGTGCCGTGGAATGCTGAGAGGGCGAGCGAGAGGTTGGAGATCTCGACGCGGCCATGGGGGAGGGTATGCGGCGCGTCGGAAGGGAGGGCGTCGAGGTAGATGCGCAGGTAGCGGAAGCCGTGCAGGCCGTCTGCGCAGACTTGTCCCTCCCCGTCGGTGGCGCCGTGGTGCTGGCAGCCGTGACGTGCCGTCCAGACGTAAGGGTCTTTCCGGACTGCGATCTGGTCGCTGCCCGGGGTGATTGTGTCGCCGTTGTAGGAGCGGGAGAAGTCGCTGACGTTACTCAAAAACTGTAGCGTCTCTGAAAAGGCGAGTCGTATGCCGGGCCTTTCGTCGTTCACACCCCTGTCAGTCTCGGCGTTCTTAACCTCGCCGGGCAAAGCAGACGTAGATGATCCAGCGAAGGAAATCGACAAGATTCCGACAGTATTCTGACCGAAGTCGACCGTAACAGAAGGAATTTCGTCCTGCTCTGTCGGACGATACAATATCGTGGGACCACCCTCTCCCTTAACGAGGCCCGGGGGATTTGTCACACTGCCGCGAGTGAGATCCGACACGACCCCAACGGGCTGGATCGTTCGAGACTCGCTGGCCCGGACATAGCGGTACCAGCTGGCGCCATACACGGACGAAGGGTCTTCACGGAGGGAGCCATTCCAATTGGGAGGAATGAGTTCCCATCGGCCCGCCATGAGAGCAAAGATGCTCTTCCACAAGCCACCCATTGCCAGCCCTGTTAATGATAGAGGATGAGAAGCGTCTGCTGTGAATGTTATTGCCGCCTATTAAAGAGCTACTTGTGTCGACTGGCTCGCGGTAGGGCGGCTGATATGAACTGTTGTTGATCCGAACAAGCAGCTTGCGCGGATGGGTGGTGGTGAGGGATGGACCGGAGACTTAAGTCGGCGCGGGAGGTCCTGGAGTTTCCCCAGATCGTCCGATCGGCGAGCGGCAGTTGGCGAGAAAGCCAAACCCACAACACCAGATACCTACCTGCAGATCATCCGATGTCTACGCATGGGCCAGGACCGTATGGTCTATTGGCGTGGAATAGCCTGGGACAGCAGGCTTGTCTTGCTGACAACTCATGCCGTGCATTTCACCTAGTATTGAGCACAATATAGCTGCTCCCAATGCAGCATCTTTTATGATGCTTCTTGGAACCTCGACTTATCAAATCACAGCTGCAGTAACAGCATAAACAGCTGGTTGAGTGTCAAAAATTGACAACCCAGTGGTATTAGACAGCGCTGCGTCTCATACTCCAGCGGCTCGGAAGCCACTATGCAAAGTGTTCATGCATGTACCACGACGTACAAAAAAGCGTCATGATTGTAAACAAAAGAAAGAAACAAAAAAAATAACACCAGCAGGTAGGTAGCTGACGAACCCTACCCGCGAAGCCTTGGTATGTCCACGCATCTGAAGAACAAAAAAACCCTGCAAAATCCGCGCAAAGTATCCATGGCGCTAAGGTTCATATCAGCGGCCACGTATCAATATCGTCCATCAATCCCGTTTTCCTCTCAACACCATGTACCAGGACGCCGACAAAAAGTCAAAAAGGTACTGTACACAGCCGCTTCCTGTAAAACATGACGCTCGTGAATTAGGCCTTACACAGCGCCTCGAAGTCTTTGCTTGCGTGCTAACCAGTCACCAAGCATGTTGTCAAGTTGCTATAGCATGTCAGAGCTTGTGAATTTTTGTACCCGAAATCTGTACTCACTGTTGTAATTTCCGCCAACTTGGCGTTTTGTTCGCGGAACAGGGAACCTGCGACGGGATGTTCCGGTCCAGCAGGCGGCACATCGCTCTTGTCGTAAACCACAACCAGCATGTCCCGGATTTCCGAGCTCGAATCGAAAAAGGCGCGAAGCTTTGTGTCGTTCCAGCTACTGCTGGAGGTGCTTCCGCCTGTTGAGGTCGAACTGGCTGTCATCGAATCTTGTGCGCGATGTCTGCCCGCCTCCTCAGCCTCAATGAGCTCCGGTGAAGGCGATGTGGAGTGGCCTTCCTGGCTCGAGGTATCCACCATGAGTGCAGGCGGGTTGTTTGAGGTGATGGGAGAGACCTGCACAGGTGACTCAGAAAGACGGTCCTTTTCTCGTTCTGTAGCAGTGGGCTGAGATGGAGGTTGCGGCTGCGCGGGAGTAATAGTCTGGTCACTTTGAGCGCTCGCACCGCTCTGCGTGCTCATGTAGCTGTCGGGGAATGCTCCGGGTAAGGGTCGGGCTATTTTCTCTTCCTTTGTAACCTGCTCGGCCAGCTGCCGCACCGGTGGCTCGGTAGAAGCGGGCTCCGCCTCCTCGCTAGAGGAAGAATCGAAGTCGTCAAGTTCCACTCGAGACTTAGCCTTGGTGACCTTCTGGGGCTTGTCGCCCCCGCCAGTCCGCGAGGGAATAATCTTGGACAGCGACTTTTCCTGCGGTGCAGACCGGGCCGTCTCGGGGGACTTGATGCGTTGCTGCTGCGCTGCGACGTCCGCTTCTGACGAGTCGTCCTCGACGATACGCATAGAGGCAGGGGGGACATTCGAGACGTTGTTGGGCCGTCCTTCTGACGAAATGAACTCGGAGAGTTCTCGGGTGGCAGATTTCTGCGGCGTGCTGGCTCCTGACTTCCTTGAAGGCGAAGGTTCCACCCGTGGTTGTTGTTTGTGGAGCTTGCTGGTGTTCCGCTGCGGACCATCTCCTCTCGGCGACAGCGGCTCCTTGAGTTCCTCCTCTTCTCGGTCTTGGGATTCCGGAACAATATCCATCGATCTCTTGCCAAAAGACTCGTCATCGTCATCGGTAGATTTCTTCTTGTCCTTACGCGAGAAGAAACTCCGGATCGTGCTTGTCTTCTTGTCCTTCTCCTTCTTGTCCTTCTTCTTCTTGTCCTCCTTCTTGTCCGGTTGCAGCTCCTTGTCAATCTTGTCCAGGCTCGGCCTCTGCTTGACCTGAACGCTCTCCGTAGTCGAAGGTCGCGAGCCGCTGTCGTCACGAAGCAGGTTAGGCGTAAGCGTGATCTTCTTGGTCTCGACTGTTTCGTCCTTAAAGAAAGAGTCGGTGTTCCTGACGGTGCCGTTTCTCGATCGGCTGGGGCCTTCGGGCTTCTCAAAGATTTCGCCGCTGTCGCGTTTTGAATCATCTTCAGGTGCCTCCTCTGCTTTTGCTGGTTCCACAACCTTGACCTCTTTCGTCGCGCGAGGTTTCAAAGGCTCCACCTTGGCCGTATCGTCATCCATGGCCTCCTCTGTCGGTTGCTGGGCTTTTGACTGTTGCTGCTGTTGCTGCTGCTGCTGCTGCTGAGCACCCTGTTGTTGAGAGAGGAGCTCCTCCGCATCCTCCTCTTCCGAAGAGTAGTCGTAGTCGGAGTAGTCGACAAAGGTCGGGGCGGCGAATGCGACCGTCTTCTTCTTCTTCCTCAGAGCAGACTTGAATGAGCTCTTGGACTTCTCTCCAGCCTGATCTCCGAGCATCGTGGCAGAAAGCTGATCTAAGTCAGAAAGGTTCATCTCTTCCATGGAGGGAGCGACTACGTCAATGTTCCTGTGCTTATTCAAGCGCGCCAACCTCTCAGTTGGGGTCTCAATGTGCTCGGCAGGAAGGTAACCTAAAACGGGCCACGTTAGAAACCTTCACCGGAGACGGACCAAGGAGCGTACCAATACTGCTATCCTTTACAACACGCACCAGCCACCAATAGCTATTGCTATCGTCGAGCAACACCATCGTGTCGCCTTTGGTGGCATTTGCTTGACCTTCGACGGTCGCGACGAATGTATGTAACGCGTAGACGAACTCGAAATCGATATCCTCTGCTTCGTGTAAGCACTCGTAACCCCAGCCACAGACAAAGTATCTAGAATCATCAGGGAGAGAAACATCGTCATCATCATCACTATCATCATCATCCTCGTGGATTGAGGGTTCGTAGGGTGCCATAAGCGGAATGCCGTCGTCATCGAGTCCACCAACTGCCTCGTCTCTTTCTGCCTGCTCCATCTCTGCACTCCGCTGCGCAAAATCTCCGGGGCCTGGTGCCTCAGCGCTGCGGAGACGCAGTGGGCGAACAATGATGGGGCCATGCTGTGCCATACTCTCGAGACCAAACTTTGCTTCGTGGCTCCTATCGTTTCCACGGTTCCAAGTCGAATCGTCGTAATATCCGCAGAATCCGTCGCGGTCTCCTTCGTTGTAGCATTCGGCGATATGCTGCGAGGGGAGTTGATCGTCGGCGTAGTACGCGCCGGTGTATTGCTCGTCGCATCGTTCGTCGTCGTCGTTCGTATGTCGACCCTATCCGGTATACTCACCACGAAGATGATGATGGCTTGCTGAATCGGCAGCCGCCTTGCTATGCTGCCAGAGAGGAAACGCATGGGGGTATTCAAGGGATTCGGTGTAGGGAGAAGAGGACCTTGCCTCGCTGAACGTAGGGGAAATGGGGGAGCCGCGGTCTCTCATGACTGGTAGAGAATCGAATCGCCGCGGCCATTGTTGCGGAGGCATAATTGAAGTGTACCCACCATCTTCAATCGAAGGCGAACTCGAGATCTTGTCCATCATGTCGTCGTCATCCAAGTCATCGTCCGAGTCGTCCAAGTTTCCATCATCCGAGTTCGTCACACCTCCGTTTTGCGCAACAGCCAGCGCATCCTGGTGTTGCTGTTTTTTGCTTGCGTCGTCCATGGCTGCGGCGGTGGGTTTCCTAGAGACGTCTCCTGCAAGGTCGTCCGAGTCTGAATCGTCGTTGTCGGGGTCAAGATCGGTCCAGGCCTGCCTCGGGTTGTGCGACTGGTCCTCGGCAGATTCTTGAGCGACCTCTCGAAGAG
Source organism: Colletotrichum somersetense (assembly GCA_030867255.1). Lineage (NCBI taxonomy): Eukaryota > Fungi > Ascomycota > Sordariomycetes > Glomerellales > Glomerellaceae > Colletotrichum > Colletotrichum somersetense. The sequence goes on along the minus strand of MU843453.1, from coordinate 299,079 downwards.
TCTCGGCCTGGTGTGGGCCAAGGGTGCCGACGGTTCTTGGAGGATGGTCTTTCGCTGACGGTGCGTCGGGATCTTGGAGGTCGATCGTGTCTGGTAATGCGACCAAAAAAAGGGCAACAGGTCAGCGTGACATGCCACACTAAAGAAAGCGGAAAGTTGTGGTAATTTGGGGGGGAAAGGTTCTCCTGGCCAAGGGGAAGGGGGAGAAAGAATTCTATAAGATTGATCGACCGTAGTCCCAGCCGTTTGAACCAGACGGGTTCAGACCAAAGCTCAGACACGGAAGTGCCAGGCTCAATGGGGAAAGGGGGGAGGTTATGTTTGGGGTGAGGAATAGCGTGATGCGCCAGGAGGAATGGATGTTGGCGCGGGTGTTTTGGGTCGCCTGAACTTACCAGCGCGAATAATGTGAGGCCTCGTCATATTGGATTAAGGTCGTCGTGGGCCAGCATAAGCGAGCCGAGACGTCCAGGGAACAGTGAGTTGTGCGACGTTGTTCGTCGAGTCGTGAAGGTCGTAGTTTGTATGTAGTATTGGTGCTGATACCGAAACTGTTCGTTCGTGTGCAATGCCAATGGGTGCAGTACAGTGCAGAGCGTCAGGACTTGGACAGGCCAGCGTGGATTATTTTTCGTCGCGCTTGGTCGCCAGCCCCTTTGGGTGCCCGTCAGATGGTAGGATGAGACCCTGGTCGATAAACGACGTATGGATGGAGTGTCATGGAACGAGGGTGAGTAAAATCTGGAGCGTTAGGCAAGTGTCAAGGAGATTGGTACGAGCAAGGCGTGGCCCGGTATGGACAAGAGGGCCAGAGGTTAGTTATTGGCGTCGGACGGGGGGTGAAATTGCGACTCCGCTGTTTCGTCGGCTGAACAGGGACAGCGAGTCGGGCTTCCAGCAGCGGCGTCACGACACGGACGGACGCGCCCAACGACGCTGAGGAGGATTTTTGGCTGGGCCAGATTTCGCGGGAGTATAGATGAGGTGTTTAGTTGGATCAATGAGGAAGAGCGGTCTCTCAAAGCCTCCAATGTCTGCTGGCAGTACGGATATTGGGAAGGAGTTGGTTGATGCACAAGCCAGGGGTGGCGGGTTCGTTGGTGGTCATGCGTCGGGGGCCAGGGCGTTGTCGAGATAGGTAGTTTAGGAGAGCGATGCTTGGTGTCGATGAAGGAAAGGGGGGGTTGGATTGGATGGCTTGCTGGCGGGCTGGGCTGGCGAGGAATCGGGCTATGAATAGAACAGGGAACGGCGCAGTTGGTGAAGTCGACGCGCAAACAAGGCAAGGAAGGCAAGAATGGGGGGGGGGGGGGGGGGGGGGGGGAGGTTAAAAG
>MU843453.1:156523-297729 GCA_030867255.1 Colletotrichum somersetense | reverse complement strand
AAGGAAGGCAAGAATGGGGGGGGGGGGGGGGGGGGGGGGGGAGGGGAGAGTAATTGGGAAATAAACAATAAAAAACAAATAAGGATTGGGGACTGTTGGGTGGTGAATTGATGATGTCGGACCCGTCACAATTTTTCTCTACGACTACCTAATCAAGGGTAGAGAAATTTGCCCAGCACCTGCATCAGGAACGGCAACAACCAAGAAACTGGAAGAGAACAGAGTGTAGACTGTGGAACGAGTATCTGCCCAAAGCGCGCGTGCGCGTGTGTGTGTGTGTGTGTAGGTACGTACGTATGCGTACGTGCGCGAGTACAGGACGAAGCAGCAGGACGAGAAAGACAGAGAGAGGAGATGGAGAACACTCGCTGGTTGGTTGGACGGAACCCCTTTGCTGTGCCGCCGACGCTAGAACAGCCCAAGATCCATTCGATCTGGGGCGGGAGACGCTCCAGGGCGAAGACAGGTTAGAAAGGTTGGGCTTTGCCGGTACATATCCCAAGGTACCCCTAGGTACATATTGTATCCGTACCACCCTGATAGAATACCTATATATGTCTGTATCTTTCATCGTGTATACTGCTGCTGCTTCGCTATCTGAGATGCAGCTGCTGTGCGACTCGAAGTCAGGCACACGCGCAGCACAACAGAGCAGATCACCTCCTTGGTCTTGCTGGTGGCGTCACTACACCCAGGGGAACGGTATGACTGCCCAATCCAACTGAGAAGCCGTTCTTCGTCGGCCCAACAGTACTTCGTATACGGGCCGGGTCAGCTACATACAGTACTTTACGATGGACTGGCGGGAAACGAAACCAAAACACAAAGGCTTCAGAGTGCCTGTGGAACAATGGCACAGTGCATCCGTACAGAGCAGGAGTAAGTAGGGCAATGAGCAAGTAGTCCGTGGACTTGATTTCCCAAGGCTTCAAATGTGTATCTGGGTATGTAGTGGATACCCTGTAACGTCCTTGGGCAGGGGTTTGACGGACTTGAAACAACTGGGAATCGACAAGGGGGACTCCAGTCATTTTTCAAGATTCCGCCTCTCCCTGTCAGATCTCTCGCTCCATGCAGCATCATCCCTCCCCTTTTTCTCTTCCTTTTTTCCCTCTCCTTATAGTAGGTATCACTGCAAGCCCCTCTATGCTACCTACCTAGGTTACTTCTATGTTTGTTGCTAAACCTGCGTTGTGCGGTGGCCCGTTCGTTAATGTCATACGGTAGTCCCTTCACTCGTTACTGCATACTAGGTACCTTGGTCATATTGCAAGCAGGGAAAGACTACTTGATGCTGTTAAAGGAGGTCCGGCCCTGGTCCGCAATTAAGCTCTCGGGGGGTCCGGCTGTTGCCCGCTGGGACAAACGGTCATTTCGCATTGGCTACCTAGGTAGACCGTCCACCCACCTATCTACCTGAGTCGTCCCGTCATTGCTTACATAAACCATGAATCTAGACCCGCGCGTACCTGCCTGCCTACGCCATGTCCGGCCGCTGCCGCAATGTCGACCGACCTACCTACCTACCTACCTGGGTAGTTATTATCCACGTCCATCGCAACTTCACTCCCACTTCGGCACATCTACATCTACACTGGGTAGACCACCGAACAAAGCGTCGTCCGCATTCAGCTATTTAAGCACATCGATGCATGAACTCGCCATTTTCACTCTGTGCAATCCCATCAGCCTGCCTGCCCATAGTCACGGGCGTCACCTCGCGAACCGAGCGGTGTTCCCCTCCGTCGCCGACTTTATCAACCCACTCTGACCGTCTTCGGCCACCGACAATGGGAGCATCTCAGGCATCCCAACGCCACACATTAGGCCGCCAGTCTTCTTGCATCTAGAGTCTTGCCATCTCCCAACCTTCGCTTCATGCGGTCAGCCACCCACCCAACCTGTGACCGACCGTTCCCCTCCCATCATCCCCCGGCGCGTCAGAGCGGTTGGCCCCGTCGATGATATCAGCCATCGATCGACCTTCGTTCGCCCTGTGGCATGGACCGACGCTTTCCCCGTGGCTTGTTCAGCTTCTTCTTTAGCTTCCTTCGCCGCCGACACCATCCCTACAGAGCGAGTGGGGAAATTAATTTAGGTAACCCATCATCGTAACATGCCATCTGCTTTCGCGAGGTCGGCCATTCCTAAGGTGGCATGCCTCCTGAACAATGCACCGCCTGCAAGTTGTCGTTCTTGCGGCCACCATCCCGCCGTCCCTGATCGAATGAGCTGATTCTCATCGATTGCGGCATAGACCAACAGAGAGGGACACACGTTCTTGTCGGCAACCCGTGCGGTGGTGCATCCCCCGGAAGCTTGCTGAGCACAGCCAGAGCCCGATTGCGGCTCACGGCTGACGGCCGAGCCCGCACCCGCACGCCAAAGTCAATTGCACACACTGCATTTCACGCAAAGGTAGGGGGCTGGGACAAATGCAGAACGGAGGCGAGGATACCTACATATTAGAGGCCTCGTTTGAAACCCGGTCCCTCGGGACCGAGGCTTCAGAGCTACTGGCGCGACGCAGGTTGCTTGCTTCTTTCCCGCCTGTGCCCATGCTCACCCTCACCGGACGGCCCAGCTGCTGTTCCAGCCTCCGGCTAGTATTGCAAGCTGCCAACCAGTCCGATACCTGGTCGAACATAAGTGGCGATGAGCACTTCTAGCCTCTTAGTATACGCTACCACCTCCTACGATGATTTACTACGGGACACCGCTTAGGCCCTGCATCATCTGCCGCGCGGGATAGGCATGCACAACAGAACATCCCCCGCTGAGGACAGATTTGCCGGATTCAGGTCTCCCTAGAAGCGGGAGTGCCTGACTAACCACGAGTGTCAGTCAATCTCTGCATGCCGGTGTCTCACCGAACCATGTTTTATCCTCGACTGATATGCTATCCTCAGGGGCGGAAATGGCAGGCTGTCTCTCCCTGCGCCATGTCTCGGCACCGAGGTTTATGGCTGGCCACGCTGGCCGTCAACAAGGGGGTCCACGCCGAGGGGCCAAGATGGTGAGGGCGGGTGCCTGAAATCGAAATCCGCCGCGATACGTGCGTTGTCTCTCAGTGACTTGCCTGACTATCAAGAGCTTGCCCAAGCCGCAGCGATGTATTCTTCATCCTCTCTGTTGAGTGCGCCCTACCTCCGAACTTGTCATGCCGCCAACCCGTTCTGAGGGTTGCTTCATGGCTGCGAGATGTTATCGCAGATCGTCTGAGCATATATGAAACAGTCTTCTTGGCAGGAGTTGGTGGGACTCGATGCCGTCACCACGCGCCCTGCGTTTCTCCTTGGAGATGCAAAGCTGCACATCCGTCTCTGCATCCGGCTTACCGCGTCCACGCCATGGGGGATCGGAGCACGGCAACCCGGACATTGGAAAAGGTGCGCGGTCGCGGGATACGGGAGAAAAGGGGCGGCTGAACATCAGCCCGATTGGCCGATGTCAGAGACAACAGCAGCCGAAGCACGAGTAATTGCCTCACTGAGTGACGCAGCGGCCACGGGTCTCGATGTGTTCCCAGGACTCCAATGCGAGGCGGGAGTGAGGTGGTTTCCTGAATATCACTGCTGGCAAAGGGAGCAGAGTAGACCCTACCAGTGTAGCCCCGCCGATGCTGCTCTCGTCATGACCAGTGTAGGGTGCAGGTCGCCTCGGCCATCGCTACTTACAATCGCAGCTACTTGCCGCAAATAGAAGGGCCAAATTGCAGTCACCGGTTTACCAAGGTGGATATATATACACAAGCACGATTTATGAAGTTTAAAACCCGAGGGGTCCATGGAGTTGAGGTTTCCGTCTTTCCAGATGGAGGATTCCAAGCATGGTGGAACCTTGGATGACTATGCAGATATTGTATACTGCCCTGAGCCTAGCGTTTACAAAAAATGAGGCCGTTTTACTTTGGTGAAAGATCCTTTCACGGCCCGAAAGCGCGAATATTTCTCATTAGACCAGGTTGTCACCCAGACCGGGCCCCTGGTGAGTATTCATGAGATGTGCGTATGTCTTGGCAAAACGCAGGAATCACGAATCTTCGTTTTTGCATCTCGATTGCCTCGTCACTTACCATGCCTCGCAGTACTGATTGTAGTTCAGTATCTTCTTAACAACGTGGACTCGGTTGACGGTGCTTTGAGATCTACCTACCCCCCCCCTCCCCCCGAAGACACCTGCAGTGGCTCCTTCTTGGGCAATCTTGAGTTTAGTGACCTTGTACCGGTAGTTATTGCCTCTTTGGCACCGTATGAACGCCATATGATGCTTGGACATTATGAATGACATGATTGCTTCGCCCTTACTACCTTTCCGGGGAAGGATCGAGCAAGCTGATAGGTATGACATGAGACGATTGCTGATATAGGTATCATCATATCACACACTCTGGGACTTCCTGGCTCATGTCATTGCCTTTTATGTACTCCGTAACCGTGCCAGGGTAATCATATATGCTACGTAGGAGTGATGTAGTTGACGATTCAGAACAGCGAATGTACAAAGCCCGGACAGACGACCGTTTCATGGTTCTTCTTAGCCTACTGTCCGAAAGGGGTACTACGGTTGATGGCCCCAGCGACAGATAATTTACAAGCATATTATCGTAGGATCCTCAAGCACCCCCTCCCGTCCAGTTTCGCCACTCCGCCCTCATGCCTTTGCGCTTCTGTCGTGCATCCAGTGCTTAGCGGTGTTGGACCCCCATCTCCAGTTATATACGCAAAAAGAGCTTCCGGGACCACGGAGCCTTGAGTGAAGTGCAAGCTGACGTGCACATAATGAACCCCACCGCCTACCCTAGGCAGCCCCTGTTCCCTCGGCCCGACTCGTATTTGATATCTTCCTCTGGAGACATACGACACGGCGGCCAGCGAGTCCTCTTGAAGGAGGAGCGGGTGTGCACATAGGTTTACCGTTCAAGATGGCGCCAATCTCTACGAGGAAAAGGTGCCCTGCAGAAACCGCATTTTGTTGGAACTGCAAGCCATAGCAAAGAAACGATCTCACATGTGTGAGTATTATTTTACGGGATTCAAATCCACGTCTATGTATTCTTGGTCGTTCTGCGCAACGCCTTGCCAAACTGCTCCACAAAGTCAAAGCAGTCCGCGAATGTATTGTACAGCGGCGCCGGCGCGACCCGGATGACGTTCGGCTTCCTCTCGTCGATGACCACGCCGACCTCGTCGAAGAACTCCATGACGCCATCGAGCAGCCCGTCGGCGAGCATCAGGCTCAGCTGCGCGCCCCGCTCCTCCGGCCGCCTCGGTGTGATGACGCGGAAGAGCGCCCTCTCCCCCTCCGACATGGCGCTGAGCAGCTCCTCCAGGTACCCCGTCAGCCGCAGCGACTTCTCCCGCAGCGCGCCAACGCCGCCGGCGAGCTCGAACACCTCGAGCGAGGCGCACAGCGACGTGATGTCCAGCACGCTCGGGTTGCTCAGCTGGAAGCCGGCGGCCCCCGGCACCGGGTGGAACTTTGTCTCCATGGCGAAGCGGGACGACTTGTCGTTGCCCCACCACCCGGCGAGCCGGTTCACGTACCCTCTTTCGGAGTCTGGGTCTTGGACGGACGTCGTCACAGCGGTGTGTCTCGAGTGGATGAACGAGCCGCCGATGCAGCCCGGCCCGCCGTTGAGGTACTTGTACGTGCACCACGCCGCGGCGTCGACGTCCCACTCGTGCAGCTTCAGGGGCACGTTGCCGACGGCGTGGGCGAGGTCCCAGATGACGAGAATGGAGTGCTTGTGCGCGAAGGCTGTAATGGTAGGGATGTCGAGTAGCTGACCCGTGTAGTACTGGATCCCCGGGAGGAGGAGGACAGCGGTGTCCGAGGCGTGATTCTCGATGGTCGAGAGGATGTGCTGAGTGGTGAGAGTTGGTTCCGTAGAGGAAGGGGGCTCGATGCAGACCATCGACTCTGCAGGTGAGAGGCCGTGGTGCCTGACCTGCGTCTCCACGACGAACTGCACAGGCGTCAACCTCGTACTCATTCTTCCATCTCACAACTCATCGCACATCCGGTGGGAGTGGGGGTGACTCACATGATCACTCGGAAAGGCCTTGCTCTCCAAGATGATCTTATGCCTGCCTTCCTTTCGGGGCTTGTAGAAGGCGGCCATGAGAAAATGGAGGTTCGCCGTCAGGGTCTGCATAACGGCGACCTCGGACTCGTTGGCGCCGACAATGGGGGCCATCAACTTGGCCGCCCTAGCGTCTACGTTGAGCCATGTCGGCAACGGGGAGTCCTCGAGAGGTTTGTGATGGCCCTGGACGCCCTGCATAGCCCAGGTGGACAGGTACTGTTGTATCCTCACAGCGGTGCGCTTGGGTTGCAGGCCGAGGGAATTCCCGCATAAGTAGGTGGATTTTTGCTGGCCAGCGCTTGAGGCGGTAGAGCCGTCATCTTCTGCCCCGCAAGGATGCTGTCAGCCCTTGATACTAGAGAGGGTATGAGAGGAGAAAGGCGGACACTGGGAGAGAGAGATGAAGGGTATCGTCTGATAGGAGAAGAGGAGCCCCTAATCGCTGACCTTTCTTGGCGAGAGTTTTGCTGGTGATCTCTTGCTTGGTCGGGATGACGAATTCGTCCCGCGTGTGCCTCAGCGCATCTTTCTGGTCCAGGGCTTCGGCACCTTCTCTGCTTAGAGGATCCATATCTGGGGCGGGAGAATGTTGTGGATGTCTTTTTTGCCAAGGCGAGAGAGGTACCGAACGCAGCTTCTGACCTCGGCTCGAGGTTGGCGGAGAGAAAGGGAGGGTAAGACCAGCGATGGTGGGGAAACCAAGACGATTGTTTGGTTTGTGACTCCCCTAGCAGGTATTCCCGAAGTGACGAGGGCGGAACAAACGGTCCTTTGGGTTGTGTCAGGATCCTTGAACGGCATGCGACTCCGACGTTGGGTTCGTTGTTCAACAGCTAAACTACAACTCGAGGGAGTGAAGTCATGATGCACCACTCACGCAGACAAATCTTTCCTGCGGCGTGTGGTGCCCCGCATAGTCCAATGAGGGGTTCCCGACGTAGGCCCGCGGCTGGTGGGGCGCGTCGAAGCAGCTGGCAACATTGTGAAGCAACGGACGTCACTGCCAGCCAGCGGGTACGGTAGCTACCTACAGGTACATACATACGTAATAATCCCCTCCTACGAAAGAATCGCTTAGGAGCTCCCTAATGCAGCCCCTTAAGTAAACTACATACATAGGTGGTTGAGTATATGCTGTACATACAAACCTACCTACCGACGAACGCGTGTGGTAATGGCCTCGGACACCACAAGATAAGAGGTGCAAGGGGCGTTGCTGACCACTGAGGCACCGAGGAGGCACCAACTGTTCTCACCATGGAATTGGGGGAAGAGATGGAGGCGGGGGATCCTCTTTTTTCCCCAACAAACTCGCCATGTCTTTGAATACCTATGGGAGATGGAATATGGAGGATGGTGTTATTGCTACGACTACTTATAGGTATCCTCTCTTGTTTCCTTCTCGTCATTAACGTACACTGGGTACTTTATCCCAAGTACACATGTACCGGGTACCTACTGCCCGCATGTACCTCCGGTTCGTCAATGTCGGTCGGCTGCCCTAAACCCGGATCGTGATCATGAGAAAAAAAACTCTTCTCGCACTCTCAATCACCGACCCAAATAGCGTGCTCGAGCTAAGCTGCCTCGAATTACGAAATAGGGCAGTTTCCATTACCCCCTCGAAACCCCGATATTACCCCCTCATTACCCCATAAACTGGCCACATGCGGGGTTTGGCTGACTCGTTTCTTGGCTCGCCTTGCCAAAACATGCACGAGGTGCTGCCCGCGAGTCCGGGGTAGTGGATGCCGCTCTCGACAACGGACAGGACAAGACAGGCCAGGCCTAGGCCAGGCCCAGGCCGGTCAGGTACGCCGCACGCCCTATGCATGGCGGGGGTGGCATCTATGGCATCTGTCTTTCTCTCCCCGCCTTCATCTTGAACTCTATGTAGTAAGAGTTGGAGCGTACACTCGGAGCAAGTACACTACTGGCGCATGCTGGTCCCTGCTGGTTGTTGGTATCTATCTGTTGTACACATAATACACTCCATCCGCAAGGGGAAACCCTCTGAATGGACATGGAAACACATGAACGGGCTTCGAGATGGAGGGGCTGGGTGTGACGGGGTTAGACGGACGGACGGCGAGCAAGACCGCTCCCGCCATGTTCGGGCCATCACGGCGCTGGTTCGGCGAAGGACGGCTCCTGGGTATATGTGTGAAAAGTCCAACCAACTCTATATCTGTAATGTTGACATTCTGTGGTATCCGGTCTTGGCCGAGTACAAGACGGAGCGTTCACTCAAGTCAGAGGAGACGAGCCAACCGACCGTTGCCGGTCTGCAGCTTGGTGGAAAGCATCCCCGGGGCCCGGATGATCTTCGTGCATGTGTTCTCCAGCTTCATGCGTCCCTCTTCGGAAAAAAAGGGGGGCGAGTGAGACGCTGCCCTCGCAGGCTCAGCCAGGGACCGTAGAGAGTTGACGAGCTGTCACCGTTCGTGTCGCCAATGGCCATCGATCGGCGTGCTGCCCCGACGTGTGATTCCCGACCAGAATACTCGAGGAAAGAAAGGCTCGGCAGGTCTCTGCATTGTGCCATTCATGGTCCCGAGATCGAAATATGACCAACGAACCATGGCGGTCGGCCAGCAGATCGGGCAGGATTGACTGGACAGTACTGACTTTGCCGAGGAAGAGTTGGCTTGACGTTGGGACAGTCTTGGGTGGAGAACCCGACGTGATCACCACAGACTTTGGTAGGGAACTGTAGGAGGCTCTGCTTCGCTGCCGCTTACACATCAACTCTCGGGTGTTAAGGTCATAGAGTTTCTCTCGGTAGATCCAGGAACAAGTGGCCGAAAAGGAAAAACACTGTTATTCAAGATACGGTAATGTACTCCAGGCGGCAGAAAAAAAAGTGCCCGCCGGTGTGCAAATTGGACGGTCTCTCCCGCCTCTTGTGAATCGCCGGCCACGAACGACACCGTCAACCTCAAAATCTGACCGATCCGCCAGGCGGACGGAAAGCAAAGGGGCGGCGCACGTACGAATACCGACGCCGTTTTTATGTGTCAAGGCTTTCTCAGACATCAAACCGTGTCTCCCATCGTGACCTTGGGGTGGAATGGTGCAATTACCATGAACCCTGAAAGGAGAAGATTGGAGAGAGGCATCGTGACCTCTTTTACCCCTCTCCTCCCGTGCCTGTCTTTTGGCCCAAGCTTCCGGCGGGTGTTGTAAAGGGACCCGGGGACTTGGGGATGGAGAGGAGAAGGGGGGACCTTGGGAGAGTGCGAAGGTGAGCAGAACAAGAACAAGTGACGATCCGACTTTTTCGTCCCCTTGTGCTGGTACAGGGGTTATTTGGGTCACGATCCAGTTTAGAGACACGGTCACCGTTCCCTCCCACACATTCCCCCCGTGCAAGGGTGAATTTGGACAAGAGACGGTCGCTTGCATGTACAGAAGGGTACATTACATGCGCCCGCATGCCTCGAAGTTGAAGGGGGATCTGGAACCCGCCCCCACCCCGCGCGGTCAATCAGGTACAGTGAGGGCGGAATGAAGGCATCGTGACCCTCTTGGGACTTCAAGATTCCTCTCCTTTCCTGTCCTGTTCTGGTAACGTGTGGATACCACTGGCAAGGATTCTATTCTGGGGACACATAATGTATGAATTTATGTACCCGCGAAATATCCGTACTCGGTGGCTCGCAGGTAACTTACTTGGACATGCATTCCAAACACCGTATCCGGCTTTTCAACGAACTTCTTGCCCAATAACACACATCTTTTTGTTGACTAGGTAGGTAGCACGCAACACTGACGCAAGCTCGCGGGTGACAGCGGCGGCAGCGGGCAGGATCTCGTTGGCCGCCTTTGCAACGGCCTTTCGACGAAACAAATAGCCACGCCGGACCGCGTGACGGAAGGCGAGGTAGCGGTGGTGTCAGACGTCGGTAGTTTTATAATGGCCGTTTCCATTTGGTAATGGCGATGCGGCATCGCGGGGAACCGCGAGGGTCGGGGCCCTGGTCTGCCCTGATGCCGAAGCGGGCTGGAGCTCGACGATAAGTAAGACTCGGTCAAGTACGAATATTGTACATGCATGTCTTTCCCCCAATGGAGAAGATTGGGTTGCCGAGATAGCTGAGGCATTCCGCCGCCCCTCACAGATGAGGTTAGTAGGTAGGCAAAGAATGAAAAACTAGGTTTCGCATCATCCAGAATTCCCCAATCAGGCCAAGTCGGTCTGTCCCGTGGCCTCCTCACCCTAGGGATCGTAACTATGCGCCGCTGCACGATCAAGTAATCTGGGGGTAATGGAAACTCGACTGTTCCGGGCCCGGCTTGCTGGGGAACGGGCTGTGTCTGGCTTGGGGCGGCTGTGGGGGCAGCCGCCGCGCTCCCGGGCCACTCGGGGAGGCGGAGGATGAGCGAGGAGGGGAGTAAACGTGACCTAGGCAAGGGCCATCCTCAACGTATGCCGTCTCGTGATCTTGCGCATTCTTCCTCTGGCCCTGTACCGTGGATACACATGTCGTCCTACTGTTGGGGCATCCCTTGGATAAGTGTCAGTAGTGTGCGGTCTGTAAGCTGACAATAGACGGACGGGCCAAGTAGCGGACAGAAACCTGGGGTAATTGTGGGAAGCGAAGGGTCTCGGGGTTGTTTTCATTACCCTCTCGTAACGACGGCGTGTTGGTCTGCTTGGGGGGATGGGCAAACTGGGCAGCGTGTAGTAATGGAAACAACGTCAGGGCGAGCGTGGCTGGCTCACTGCCGGTACCCGCAGTTCGCATTGGGCTCCGGGTCTCCTGGAGGAGAGCTTGGTGTCTTGCTTCGAAGCTTGTCGCGACCCGCAAGAGAGGTACGGACACGCCAAGAGGTGTATGTTTTGTGTACTTGGCAACGGACTGAGGTTGATACTCGGGATTTCGATAGATCCACGCACTACTAGGTAGGTAGAACCCATTCGTAAACTAGGTACACACTAGGAGACACTTATTAGCGTGCAATGGAACAAGAGCCGTATTCTTACCAGGGATTGTAAGGGAGGGGCGCTGGCTGGGTCGGCGCTCGATGAGCGTGCGTTTTGAGCTGCAACACAAGACGAACAAGCGGTAAAATAAGATACAGTAAGAAGGGGACACGGAGCACGAGGTACTCGAGACCTCGACCGGATGCGTGACGCGCGCCGTCAACCATGGATGGGCAAGAGTGGCAGGGCAGGCCCGCAGGTTTCCAGGTTTAGGTTCTGGAAACGAGTATTGTGGTACCGGGATATTCTCCGTCACCGACACTGTCCAATACCTATTAGTGATATGTATGACCCGGCCATGGCAGAGCCCCGTGCGTTGGGGTGCGTTGGGCTGCTGCATTCGCAATTGCGTTGTTTATTTACGTTGTCCGTTGGCGCAATGTACGAAGTAATAGGACAGACACTGTCGACCACTGCATGTAAGAAGCACCTAGGACGACGGCTGCCAGTGCCGCGCGTTGTCGGTGCGTCCTGATGGAGAGACCAATACAAGAGGATAGAGCGGCTTGGGTGCGTACCGGCTATCCGCCCTTCGTAGGTGCCTACCTAATCAATCAATCAATCCATGCACAGGGTACCCGCCTGGAGTGAGTAACCAGGTGCGCTGCTCACGGGATGCAAGGCCGTGTCGAAAGACCGGCCGCCCAAGATTACAATTCGCGGCCCAGTTGTGCGATGGCCCGGGTTGACGGATTGCACAGCCGATTCAACCGACCAAGTTGTCTTTTGAGTTGTTGCAAGGTGACCGGACTGGCCGACGAATATCTGCATAGTATGTTTCGCCGAAGAAGGCCTCCCCCATCGGCTTTGGCTTGCGGCTGAAGCATGTTTGTTAGTTGGTGGGCGACCAATCCCGTAACCCACAATTGAGATCTTTAACCCAACCGGGCCGGTTGAAGCAGAGGAGAGCGACCTATACCATGGCATGAGAAAATTTTCTGTCGAATTAGCTAAGGCCGGATGGCCCCTCCGACACTATGTGACCGGATACGATACAGCAAGAAACAGGGCCAAGAAGGAAAGAAAATGAATGGGAAAAAAATGTACAAGGAAAATCAAAAACAACCACAAAAAAACCACCCCCCCATACGAATTCGTGGATACACACAGAAGTGTGGAGAGAAGAGCCTCGAATAGCCGTGTCATGCAAGAGATACGTACATCCTACTTCATACAGCAACAAGTGAGGCAAGTACATTGTACTCGGATCTGTACCTGACTTTTGGATACGGGTACAAAGTACCGAGTACGTACCGATGGGATGCCATTGTGGTTCTCGCTCACTGGAGGTCTTGCGCTGCTTCTTGGTGGTTCCTTGGTGCCCCTCCATTGGGTTGGCGCATGTGATGCGCCCCATGTGGCAGCTCCTAGGCCTCACTTGCCTCAGCTTGTGCCCCAGCTCGTCAGCCAAAGAACGTCTGTCCTGGCTGCTCCGCCGTATACCAAACCACTAATGTACTGTTTACCCCAGGACAGGTAACCGACCTGCGAGTGACCAACATCACCGCTGGCGCCTTTGCAAAGATGGACGCTGGGTAATGTACATCGTACCTACCTACTGTATCCGTACATCGTACTAGGTATGTATGCGACGACAGTACGGATACGTAGAGTAGATACTTGGTACCTTTCACTTGGCCTCGAGTCTCCAGCCGGTGACCCAACCAGCGACACGAATTGGAGTCTGCTGCCTGCCTGAAGTAGTTTAGCTCTGTCTTCATTTGGTAATAGTTCACCATTTGCGCTGCGGATGAAGTCTTCATCGTGATCCAGCCTGCGTGTGCCTGTGTGTGTGTGTGTGTGTGTGCGTGTTGTAGGGTAAGGTACGATGTACACTACCTACAGCAGGAACCTCACAGAGAATGATACCTGGTATCCGTATTCCAAACAACACAGCGGTTTTGCAAGGATGCATGTCAACATGCCTCGAGCATGCATTTTCCCGTCTACCTAGTATTTTCCTCGCTCGTTGCGAGTCACCTGCCCTTGCTGGGGGGGTGTGTACATGAAGCAGGGGAGGGGGAAAAATGGAAAGCAGAATCATAATTGGCAGGCATTTTACGTATCCGTAGGTGTGCAGAATATACCTAGGTAGATCAGAACAGAACAGAGCATGAAGCATGAACAAGAAGACCCTTCGTCAAGTCGTCTAGCACCCCGAGTATAAAGGTTGGAGCCGCGCCTGTTGGATCGTGAGTCTTCCTGGCCTCTGATCGACTGACTTTGCCATTCCATCCTCATCCTCATCCCATTCCCCTTTCTTTCTCTCTCCCTCTCTCACCCCCCACCTCCCTATCATCTAAGCCATATAACCAGCTCAGCATCGGGTCGAGACATCATCATTGCCATCCAATCCCTCTTCGTGTTACTCAGCTCTCACCTCGGCAACCGTCTCCGTACTCGCCTCTTTTCTCTCTCGCATCAGCCACAAAACCCCCAGCCAACAAGGCCGGCCCGGTGTCCATCGCTCTCCGGCCCCCTTTCACAGCCCAGCCCAGCCCAGCCCTGTGGCCACCGCCTTACGAACATACCTACCAACCTACCCTGTTGCTATTTTCAGCTGAACGCAGCAACAAAGCAACCCGAGTTCAGGGTCCTTATCTCCCCAAAACCTGCCCCTCGGTGTCGCCACATCACACAAAGCAAGCGTCACTATCGCACCTTTTCTGTTTCTTCTCGAACCCAACAAGAGAGCAGAAATCTGGCGGATTCCATTTTGCATCTCCGTCCCATCTAAACCACAAACCGAGTCTCCTCGATCATCTCGCCCCTGGGGCCTGAATAGAAGCAAGACTCTCCCCTGTCGAGGAAGAGAGTACTGTAAAAAAAAAAAAAGAAGCAAAGAAAAGAAACGTGTCGGTACATATCAGCGAATCAACCCGGAGCTGGTCGAATGGCCGTGTTGCTTGGGTACCCACCGTCCACCTTCTTACGTCAATTGACGCATTTTGATCCCTCACTCGCCCCAAGCAAGCAAGCCGCCCCCAACTTTGCGGGCGACGAAAAACAAAAATAAAAGGTACTTACTTCGTCCCCGATAAAGCTACCTAAACAAGGTCGGTCGCGCCTGCCATAGCTTCCACAATTTTCAATACGGGCAATCCGGCTGACTTCCAGGCACAGCCTACAGGGAAGCTCCTTTCTCGCTCTGTCCGTTGTATCTTTGCCTAGGTATATTTTACCACAGGAGGAAAGGAAATACGTATATATCGACTGCTTCTGGGCTTCGAGACATTCCCTCCTCCTCCTTTAACCACGTTCCTCCTATCAATTATTCCTTTCATCCCGTCTTCGTCTACGGCCAAAAGCTGTCTTTGCTGCCATTGGCTCCCGCGAGACACTCGGTCCTTTAAGCACTCACCCGTCAACTCGAAAACCTGGGCCAAACACAAAATTGCACCTCCGGATCACCTTTCCGAGCGAGACCTTGACGTCGGTCAGATCGGGCCACACCTAAAACTACACCCTCCCCCTCGACGATATCTGCACTCCCTGGGAGCCAGAATAATTCGACTCCCTCTCTCTCTCTCTCTCTCTCTCTTATCACGCCTTTGTTCCTTCTACCCCTATCCAGTCGGCGAACCCGTAAACAACAGGCATCTGAGCCAGTTGCTAGCTCCGCCCGCCGCTTTGCACCCGATCCAGTATATCTGACTCGGATCAGCATTGCACACTAGTTTGCCAAAACGCAAGGTACGCCCCGTCCGAGTCCACGTCCATTGATTTCAGCACCCTCCCCTCCCCTTCACCTCGCATGCCCCTGCCCCTCCCTTATCAGTCCGCCCATCGCACGAGCATCCAGCGGTGAAGCTTCAACGCATACACGTTGCTCTCTCGATTCCTCCCTAGTGCGCACTTGTGATGCCGTCGGCACTCCCCTAGCACTGCTTCTGCTGTCTGGCCCAGTCTATCCCAAACAGCCTTCCTTTTAGCAAAGCAAACCTGCTCTGAACCCCCTACACTGACTGACCCCGGCCTCCCCAACGGGCGCTCGAACCAAGCTGTGTTGCAGCTATCCGAGTTTGACTCACAAACATCATGTAACTCTCCTTGTTGCTGCCATGTTTTGCTGTGCCGGGCTGCCTACTTAGACCATTCGGTCACCCGCCATGAACGCCCATCTTCTTCCCTCTGCTCTTCGCCTTCGCAGCATCCGCACAGACATTTCTACTGCTTCTCTTCTTGCTCTTCTGTGGACATGTCACCCGCCGCCATGTTGGCCCTGTCCATCAATACTGACCTTCCTCTGGATAGGTATTCTTCCGAGCCAGATCCTCTCGAAGAAACTCCCAACATCATGGCGACTGCCGCACCCCCTCGTAACAAGATGCTGGGTCAGGTCCAGGCCGACTCGGCAGAGAGCAGTCGCGGCCCCTCTCCCCAACCCACACATTTCAGTCTTCCCATGGCTGCCCGTAGCAATGGCAACGGACACAGAGTCCTGAGGTCAGCGACGGTCGGCTACATTGCGCCGGAATTCGGCGGCAAGCAGGAGCAGATGGAGCAGGGTGAGTTTGTCAACCACTTAGGTCACTGAGTGCCACTAACACGCGTCATCTAGTCAAGGAGCTCATCAAGACCAACGGCTGGATCCCCGATGCCCTCATTGAGGAGCAAGTTGCTTGGTTTTACAACGAGCTCGGCATTGACGACGTCTACTTCAAGATCGAAGTGCCCGAGGTCATTGCCAGCCAGATTACCTCCTTGTACGCCGCCAAGGTGGCTGCATTCGCCCGCGAGGATAAGCGCGAGGAGATCCGCCTCGACATGGAGGCCCACGACCATGCCATCTACATCGACACGAGCGAGCCCGGCAGGACCTCCACTACTGGACCTCAATACGAACAGCGCCTCGAGGCCAAGTACCTTGACCACACGGGCAAGACCAAGTTCCGTGTTGAGACCTTCCGCTCTCCCGGCGTCCTTGGCGCATCGCCCGCTTCCAAGGCGACGCTGCGCTGCTACTTCGTTTACCAGTGTCTCTTCAAGCAGAGCCCTGAAACGACGGACCCCAACGAGACCCGTCTGGAGGTCATTGCCGATAACGGCTTCCTCCAGAAGGCCACCAGCAACACCAAGCAGATCTACCAGGAGATTATCGAGCTCGCGGTCAGTAGAACTGGCCCCGTCATCGAGGTGTTTGACATTGAGGGCTCTCCTGAGAAGCGCCTGGTTATTGCCTTCCGCTCGCGCACTGCTCGCGGCTTGTTCTCTGCCCTCAGTGATCTGTATCACTACTACGGCGTCACCAGCTCCAGGAAGTACGTGGAGCAATTCGCCAACGGCATCACAGTCATGAGTATCTACCTCCGCCCCGCCATGAACATCGAGGGCAACCTCCCCTCGTTGGACCAGTCGATCCACCAGATCACCAAGGAGATCTCCCTCCTCTACTGCCTGCCCCAGAACAAGCTGCACTCGCTCTTCACCTCTGGCGAGCTCAGCCTTCAGGAGACCGTCTACGGCCACTGCGTCTGGGTCTTCATTCAGCACTTCCTGAACCGTCTCGGTTCCGAGTATGTCTCCTTGTCCGAAATTCTCGACCCCAAGAACCAGGCACACACAGCGCTCCTGTCCAAGCTGAAGCGCCGTCTGAGGACGGAGACCTTCACCCCCGATTATATACTGGAGATTATCCTGTCGTACCCCGGCTTGGTCCGCGCCTTGTACGCCTCTTTCGCCTCGGTGCACCTTGCCGTCGGACCCGACTTCGATCGCCATTTCATTGCCCCCACCCCTGCCATTGAGGTTTTGTCCGATGCCAAGCTCAAGGAGCGCATCACTCGTGACGTGTCTAACGAGCACGATGAGATGGTCATGACCGCCTTCCGCGTCTTCAACAATGCGATTCTCAAGACGAACTACTTTACCCCCACCAAGGTTGCCCTGAGTTTCCGCCTGGATCCCTCTTTCTTGCCTGAGATTGAGTACCCCAAGCGCCTCTACGGTATGTTCCTCGTCATTGGCGCCGAGTCGCGCGGTTTCCACCTTCGATTCAAGGATATTGCTCGCGGCGGTATCCGTATCGTCAAGTCTCGCAGTAAGGAGGCGTACGGCATAAACGCCCGCAACCTCTTTGACGAGAACTACGGTCTTGCAAGCACTCAGCAGCGCAAGAACAAGGACATTCCCGAAGGTGGCTCCAAGGGTGTCATTCTCCTTGACCCCAAGATGCAAGACCGCGCCAAGGAGGCCTTTGAGAAGTACATTGACAGTATTCTCGACCTCCTCCTCCCTGCCCAGACTCCCGGTATCAAGAACCCGCTTGTGGACCTGTACGGCAAGGAGGAAATCATCTTCATGGGGCCCGACGAGAACACCGCCGACCTTGTCGATTGGGCGACCGAGCACGCTCGCGCCCGTGGAGCACCTTGGTGGAAGTCTTTCTTCACCGGCAAGTCGCCCAAGCTCGGTGGTATCCCCCACGACACGTACGGCATGACCACTCTGTCCGTCCGCGAGTATGTCAAGGGCATCTACAGAAAGCTCAACCTTGACCCTTCCACCGTTAAGAAGATGCAGACAGGTGGTCCTGACGGTGACCTGGGCAGCAACGAGATCCTTCTCAGCAACGAGAAGTACACTTCCATTGTTGACGGATCTGGTGTCCTAGTTGACCCTAACGGTCTTGACAAGGAGGAGCTTATCCGTCTTGCCAAGTCGCGGTCCATGATTTCCAACTTCGACATGACCAAGCTGTCCAAGGATGGTTACCGCGTCCTGGTTGATGACAATAACATCACTCTTCCTACCGGCGAGTTTATCTCCAACGGCACGTCGTTCCGCAACACCTACCACTTGCGCGACACTGGTCTGACCGACTGCTTCGTTCCTTGCGGTGGTCGCCCTGAGTCGATTGACCTGATTTCTGTTAATAAGATTATCAAGGACGGCAAGTCGACGATCCCTTACCTCGTTGAGGGCGCCAACCTCTTCATCACCCAAGACGCCAAGCTCCGTCTGGAGGCCGCCGGCTGTATCCTGTACAAGGATGCCAGTGCTAACAAGGGTGGTGTGACGTCTTCGTCTCTGGAGGTTCTTGCCTCGCTCTCGTTCGATGACGAGAACTTTGTCAAGCACATGTGTCACGACGCCAGAGGCCAGGCCCCCCAGTTCTACCAGGATTACGTCAAATCCGTCCAGGCAAAGATCCAGG
This sequence comes from Colletotrichum somersetense, assembly GCA_030867255.1. Classification (NCBI taxonomy): domain Eukaryota; kingdom Fungi; phylum Ascomycota; class Sordariomycetes; order Glomerellales; family Glomerellaceae; genus Colletotrichum; species Colletotrichum somersetense. The sequence continues at coordinate 279,498 of MU843453.1, read as the reverse complement.
AGAACGCTCGTCTCGAGTTCGAGGCCATCTGGCGCGAACACGAGCAGACTGGCCTCCCCCGCAGTGTTCTTTCCGACAACCTTTCCAACGCTATCACCACCCTGGACGAGGAGCTCCAACACTCCGATCTCTGGAAGAACGAGAAGATCCGTCGTTCAGTCCTCCAAGATGCCCTTCCCAACCTGCTTCTGGAGAAGATTGGCCTCGACACCATCATTCAACGTGTTCCCGACTCGTACCTGCGTGCCATCTTTGGCAGCTACCTCGCCTCGAGGTTTGTCTACCAGTTCGGCAGCCAGCCTAGTCAATTTGCATTCTACGACTTGTAAGTTTATCCTCATTCACTACCTTATAGGTACACTTGACTAATTTCTCTCCTCAGCATGGCCAAGCGTATGGCAAGCGTAAACTAAATCGTCGGTGCTTTTTGAACGGGGCGCTTTAGGATTGTGTTCTTTTTAAACACATGGCTGGGTTCTGGATCCTTGGGCAATGTCATTATATTGAGGGCCATATACGCATGGGAGGTGCGAGAGAACAAAACAGACAGTGGAAGGCGTGGGGAGAGCAAGACAAAAGAAACAAAGGACTACTTGGAAGGTCCCCCCAATTGGTGTGGATGACTGCATATTAGGCGTTATTGGGTATGTTACTACCTGCTGTAAGGCATGATGAGAAGCCTGATTTTATAATGATCACGGCCGTTGTTCAATATGACCTTTTATCACTTCAAACCGCTACCGCTTGAAACCGGCGATAGCTCGTGACAAGGTGTGTGTGTGTGTGTGTGTGTGTGTGTGTGTGTGTGTGTGTGTTGTAATTTGCCAGTAAGGGCGACCACCTCGTGCAATCCGCGATGAATTCAGTCAGACCCTCAGGAGATGTATGTATCTCAGCCTTCTTCACAGATGGTAGCAATTTGGATCCTGAAATTGGCTTCAAACTGTTCGTTTTCGGTTTCACGTAGCCCACCAAATCCCAAGCACTCAGCGGCGGATGGCCTCTACTCCTGAAGCGTTGCAATAATACCCTGTGGCCCTGGAGGATCTGTCGCCGTGAGAGGGCTGGCTGCCTGTAACAACAGGATGACGGAAACGTGGCAAGGTCCAAGTCGTAGGCTTCGGCCAGTCCCACACCCGCACAGGAAGCAGGAGGGATGTAGTTGGAACCAGAAGCATGCCGTTCTAAGCTCACGCCCTCTCCCCCATCCCTCTCCTCCTCGTTCCTGTACCCCGTCCCCCCATACTCCTTGTCAGATCTGCAGCTGCAGTCTAGCCGGTCCGTTCCGAGGGTGCGTGGGCGCACAAGGTGGACAGAAGTGGTCCGCTACTCTGGGCGGTCGTTAGTCTTGTCCAAGATGGGTGGGCACGCGACCAAGGCGTGGGGGGGTTCTCTATCGCAGGTACTCACACACCCCTCCATCACGCAAACCCCCACGCAAAATGGATGCACAACTCGAAACCCCCTGGTGGCCAGTTATTGTTATATTCTCCGATGCAGGCATGTCGATCCGGCTCCGATGGGAGGCTGGAACCAATACGCTACTGGTCAGCTTCTGACCTCCGTTACCATTGGGGTCACGCACAAGAGACCACCAATAGTGATGTTTACCAACAAAACACAACCAACGCCGAACATCCACTCCGATTCTGCCTTTAGAACAAACGACCAGCCGAGACCGATCGAGCAAAGCAATCATATTCCGCCAGCCTTTATCCCTCTCATACCCGTTGTTTCCTATGCATAACCTAGCCTGACCTGCCGAGGCATAGCGGAACAAAGGCCAAGCGGCGAGTGGATACATCCCTCGCATGCAAACATCCCACAAAAGAAAAAAAGACTTAATGCGACGTAGTCCACGCACGAAACCACTCCAAGGCCTCTGGGTTGGCGACGCTCGCGTTTGTCTTAACGTCCATGCCGGAGAGGATCTGCTTGACCGCCACCTCGATCCTGTATCAGTCGTCAGCTCTCGATTCGACTTCAGCAGTACTAATATCATTCAGACAGTAAAATTTCTGTGAGACTTACTTCTTCCCATTGCCCGTCTTCGGGATGCCGCCACCGGCCTCCTCAATAACACCAGGAACGTGTCTCGGGCTCAGCTCTCTCCTAATAATACTATTGATCTTTGCCCGCAGCTCATCGTCGAATTGGTGTCCCGCGGCGCACACGATGAATAGACAAACCGTCTCGTCGGCGTCTGTGGCACGTCTCCGACCTACGCAGACAGCGTCCTCTACCTCGGAAGCGAAGAAACGCGTGAGAATATTGTAGATCTCGGCGCTGCCAAAACGCACACCGGCGGGCTTTAAGACACCGTCAGATCGGCCGAGCATGACGAGCGACCCCGTCGCCGGGTTCGGGATCTTCACAAAGTCACCGTGGTGCCAGACTGGGCCTTTGACGCCGCACACGTCGAAGAAGCGTTCAAAGTAGGCCGACTTGTACTTTTCGTCGCCTCCGGCGCCGAAAAAGGTTAGAGGCTGGGAGGGGAAGGGAGCCGTGCAGACAAGATCGCCCGGATGGGATGGGTCGGGGAGGGATTCACCCGAAAGGGAGTCGACGGCGTGGATTGCCATTCCAAGACCGGCACACTGGATTTCGCCAACACGGACAGGAAGGAGAGGGCACGGAGCGCCAAACAAGGAGATGATGTCGGTTCCGCCCGTAATGGAAGCGAGGTTGACCTCGGACGGGAAGGCCTTGTAGACAAAGGAGAAGGTGGAAGGCGGGAGGGGACTGGCGGTGGAGTAGATGGCCTCGAGGGGTGAGAGGTCGATGCCGGGCTCATTGACGGGGTACACGGCGTTTGCTTCGAGGGCTGTGAGGTAGGCGGCGGATGTGCCGAAGTGGGTCACGCGGAGGTCAGAGAGGAGCCGTGGAAGTGATAGATGGCCATGGGGTTTGAAGGGAGAGCCGGAGTAAAGGACGAGCGTGACGCCGACGGCGAGAGCAGAGAGGGACCAGTGCCACATCATCCACGAGGTGGTCGTGTAATAGAGCATGCGCGAGGACGAGGTAAGGGAGCCGTGCAGGGCGTGTTCTTTCTTGTGCTGGATGAGGGTGCCCAGGGCCGTGTGCACAATGGCCTTGGGCAGGCCCGTCGTGCCGCTGGAGTAGAGGATGTAGAGGGGGTGTGAGGGATGGAGCTGCTCGAACTCCAGGGGCTCGTCAGGGGCGCTAGTTGTCAGTCAGCAGGGACAACAAGGGGAGAGAATGGGGGAAGGAGCACCCAGACCTTTGCAAAAAGGAGTCGTATTCCTCTGCAACAACTCCCGTGGCCGTCAGGCTATCCATGCCAAGATCACAGCCAACGTTGTTGATGACAACAACAAGCTCGAGACCTTTTTGCATCAGAGCCCTGACGATCTCCTTCGTCTTGTCGGTGCTGCTCCACTCCTTGCCGTTGTAAACGGTGCCATTGTCGGCAAAGAGAACCTTGGGTCCGATCTGGGTCAGACGGTCAAGCACGGCGCTGACGCCGTTGTCGGGGCTGATGCCGGTCCAGATGGCCCCGACAGAAGCAGCAGCGAGGGAGGCAACGACGGCCTGTACGTGATTAGATACGAAGCCCGCAACGATGTCGTCAGGCCGGACACCGCGGGCTCGGAGACCGGCGGAGCAGCGGCGGACCGCATCGCGGAGCTCGGTCCATGTTGTGGAGACGGAAGGGCCGAGTTCGGTAGTGGTGATGGTCGCGACGGCTGTGGGGTCGACGGCGGCGTTGGCGGGGAAGAGCAGATTCTCGGCGAAGTTGAGACGGGAGCCCTCGAAGAAGTCGGGACGTGGGTACATAGGCGCATTGAGCGGCAGGACCTAGGGGTAACCGGGCCGGGTCAGCAACTGGTCCGCGGAGGAATAAAATATCATGGCAGGCGGTGCGGGCGCCGCTTTTGGAGGTAGGTTGTTTGGTTTGGGCAATAGCGTGCCCACGAGCCAATTGCATGACTCAACCTTTGAGAGCGATGATCATGCAAAGCTATGTGCCATGGCCGCATAAGCATCCGCCTTGCTCAATGCCAGCATCAAGGTTCTCGAGAGGTTCTGATGAGGGTTCAAGACACTGGCGAGGGTAGTATTGACGATTTGGGGCGCTGCATCTTATTGGGGACATGTCTGGCACTCGCGCAGAGTTTGGGTCGTTCTCTCTCACACTGATGCCACACAACCTCGTTTTCTTCTCCGCCCTCCGTCTTGATCCAGGTAGTCAAGGCGCGCCAAGCAGAGCGAAGCAAGCCAGGGTGAGGGTTGGGTTGAGTTTGGGATATGACCAATGGCATTGGCTAGCGTACCTTGTCGAAGGGCTTGGAGGCTGTGATGCCGACAAAGTGCCAGACCTCCTCCCAAAACTCTGCCACGTTCTCGATGGACCACTTGTACAGACCGGGGTAGTCTGCCAGCTCGAGGCCGTACTTGGAGTTCACTCGGAGAAGGAATTCCCACATTGGAGTCGAGGTGGGGTCCGGGTGCCGCCAGAGCTCGTTGCGCGTGACACTGGTGATAGTCATGCTGGGCGAAAGAAAATTGGACGGATTGAGGGGGGGTGAATGGGACGGTGTGCGAGCGAGAGCGGGAGAGAGAGAAAAGACGATGAGTGATTGACCCTCCAAACGAAGCATGCGCAGTTGTTATCACGGCTACAAGGAGATGGGGGCAGGAAATGTTTTCGAAATTGTTGTATGCGGTTGAGATCTTGGCCAGAATGGAGGGAGGGAAGTTTGGGCCGTTGCAATCCGAGGGGTCGATTCCGAGGGTACGTTCCGAAAACAAGGGGAAAAGGAAGGGGGGAAACAGCTGAGAAGGCAGTTGTAGGTACCTACCTACCTACCTATCTAAGGCAGGTACATAGAGAGCCGGAGTCCGGGGGTGGGGGAGGAATTGACACCATCTATCCGTACCTACCTACCTAGGTAGGTACGATGTATATAGTGCCTATCTACCTACTTAATGCAGCAGCCATCAGTGAGCATAAGCAAGCTCAGTAGTCAATGTTTCCGGGAAGTCAAGAAGACAGACTCACTCGGCTCTCGTCAGCTGATGAAGCTAAACTACCTAGGCATCTAACTACCGTACCTAGGTAGCTAGATACCTAAGTTTCAGTTTCGAACTGGAGCTCGACCGTTGCCCGTCCCAGGGTACCTGCTTAAGCCTGCTCTCTCTCTCTATCTCCCTCTTTCAACTCAACAGAGACTTTGACGACCCTCTCAGCATCTCAGACACCAGAACCATTGACGCTCTGTCGTGATCGGGGGCCCGTGGTGTGCGTGCTGTGCCCTCATTCTTCACAAGCACACAAGGTAGCAAATCCGTACCTGCGCTCTCTCCACATTCCGACTCCACAAGGCATGTGAAGCCATGCAAGGCACACCTTACCTAAGACCTTCAAAGCCTTGAGACACTGGACTGAGGCGTTTATGGCATTGGACGTTGAAGACCTGCCCATTCCGCGCTGTGGCTAGTGCACCAATGCAGCCCCCCCGATCCGTCGCACTGGACTCGATCAAGGTACGGATAGCACCGCCTGCTATCGATAACAATATCCCAGCGGACGGACAGGATACCGTCTCAGAATGGGACGCTATGCTGGGGAGAAGCCTGCAAAGTCAACGGGTCGTAGGTAATTCACCACACTGTTCAGACACATTCCTTGCGCAAATCCACGCCAGCCGGAGTAATCGAGCACAGGAACCTGATGTTGTGCGCGACTTTTGTCATTGGCTGCGCCGAAGGTCTCGAGTGAGCATCTTCTTCATCTGGCGGGGCCGCGACGGGCCATTCGGCCACCTGAGGATCGAGATTGCTAACTAACGCAGCCGAACATCGCCTCGGTCGAGTAGCCGATGCGCCATGGGTCGGTCGTACATACATACATACATACATGCACACACGAGAAAGATGAAGGGGGAGGCCAAAGGAAGAAGCATGGAACAAAGAAGCGCAGTGTCTAGTTGTTGGCTTGCTGTGGACGGACGCACCTGCAACTTGGCTTTGTGCAACGGTGTATAACTCCAAGTCAACAGACGCTGCGTCCCGGTTCGTTCGACATTTCATCAGCCGATCAACCGAGCGTGTCGTTGCTTTGCCTTTCCACCCACCTTCGCAACGTCTTGCCCCCATCGTCCAAGTCGCGTGCGCCGTGCGCGCTGGCTCGTGGCAGTTGGGGGCTCGCGCGCCGCGGGAACAGCACATTTGAGTGTGCCGCAGCTGGGCTGGGATCAACTCTGCTGATGTGCCGTCGGTGAGTCCGGCTTGCAGGGCAATCGATGCCTCATCATGCCCCAAGGAGTCGCTGGCGGATATGGCCAACGGCATTGAGTTGGGCAGAGATCGGCCATCAAGCAGTTGTCAAGCTGCATTGTGTTTAAACGCATTGCCAAAAGGATTGTTTAGGCGGTAACGTCATTTGCAGCCCCTCCCCTCTCTGCACCGCCATCGGACGGCATCGATATGAGGAGAGGGCTGTCGATGGGGGTTCCATGGCGCTGTGCTTTGTTGGCCAAGCAAGGCTGGTTAACAACCCGGCTTGGAACCATGAACAGGGCGGCCAGAGAACATGTTCAAAGTCTAGCAAGAGCGGGCCGTCGAATGGTGAGGGGGATTGATGGCTGGCAGTAGCGGGAACGACGACACTGGGCTGGCAGCTTTTAGCTCCTAGCCCAGCCCAGCTCTTCCCGTAGGTAGTCATGCACACGACACACCCTGGACGAGGAGAGAGGCTCCGGGTGTCTGTCTGCAAAGGCTGCATTAGGGCAGGAGGGCGAGGGTTGCATTGCGTTGTATTCTTGCAGCTGTATGGAGTACGGAGTAGTGAGATTCACAAGCAGCCAATGCAATGTCATGGGCTATTGCGCCGTTGCCATTGCCAGTGCATCCGAGAGCGAGTGAGCGGCGAGTGCAGTGACAGCAATGTCCGATTATCAGTCAGCGACAGATCCGGTGCGTCCGTTTCGGCCGTGTCGTTTGGGCAGCCTCTTAGGCTTCGACCCTTACCTACCCTCTTCCCTGCCCATTTTCTCGCGCGTGATCTACTATATGGGCATGATGGACTGTCTTGCCAATGGATGGATGAATGGGCGAGCCCCGAGAGCAGTAAGGCGCAGGGGCCAGGCAGGATATGCCCAATAACCGAAATCACGTCTACCGGGTCAGAGTGGATTGAAATGGCGTTCGCTACACTATTTGATGGGCTCGACGACAGGGTCAGTGTTGTCTTGCTTGAACAAGAGTCCACCAAGGGCCCTGAACTCGGAGCAAGAACCAGATGTTGGACCATCAGGGGATAAGAGTTGAGTTGCCAGCCTCGCTTGGTGGGCCGGGCAGGAGTTTTTACCATCAGGTACACCACCGAACGTGTTGTTGCATTATACATTGTACGTGGCCGGTCATCGTAGGCCAGGAGAAAAGAGAGGCAACCCAAACCAGTGGGGAGGCAACCGTGAAAAGACGAACAGCGTTAAGCCCGGACCTGTCGGGGAGGGCAGGGGTTGAAAGAAAGCAGTCGTGTCGATGTCGATCATCAAAATTGAATGTTACGCTGACTGGGAGAGGGAAATGTCACTTGCACTGCAGCAAAAGGCCCCATTTATGGTCGTGGCAGGAAAAAGAAGAAAAAGAAAAAGGTGAGGGGGAAAAAAAAAGGAGTATGGATACATTGCAATACATTGGAGCCATCGTGGCACAGCATACCTACTTACCTACCTACATTAGGTATCCGTATACTTAGGAGGAGAGAAAAAAAGCCGTAAGCGCGGTAATTTTGCTACTCATCATTATGGATACCATCAGCATTAACATAATGTGTTGTTTTCCCCCGTCATTTACTACCTTGTTCGTCGGGGGAGGGGCTCGTCTTAGTTCCCGACTTGTCCGTCGAGCATTTCAACTCTTCTGCTCGACGTTCGCCCCTTCCTTTGTCGCCCATCTTCCCGACATCAACCTTGCTACGAAATTGACGAAACCGCCAGTCTCCCCTAGGGACCAAGAGATCGAAATACGCAGAGAAAAAGAAACCTCTCTCTCCATAGCACCTATTCCCCCCCCCCCCCCCCCTCCTTCGACTTACACATCACACACACACACACACACACACACACACACACACACACACACCACGCTGATACTTTCAAGTGTGTGGGTGCGTGCGTGTATCTCGATCTCTCTCATTTCACTTTTGGGGCCCTTCCTTGTTGGCGTGTTTCCGCCTCCAAGGCAAATAGGACAAATAACCAACGACAACCATCGGAGTGACGTAGGACCAAGTCGCGGATACAGTTAGTTGCTTCAAATCTCGGCTTGCTGCTTAACTACTATTCCTCGTCTCCTTGCTTGGCTTGCGTACCTACCTCACTACCTACCCAAGGTACGAACACCTAGTAAACTACTTGTCGCTTTCCCGTCCCGGCTCTGTTGTCGCCTCGCCTCGCCTTGCCACGCGACTTCCCGAACTTCCCGGTGGTGGGCCAATCACAGACCCCTGCAGGCATCTGTCTAACAAAAGGCACAGGCCACCACAGAAACAAGACTCTCCTGAGTTCTGCACTTGCGGTAACTCGTCACCCACTTTCGCCGGAAGAGTACATACTGCCAACCGACAAGGCTCTCGAAGAAGAAGAAAAAAAGCCCACCCGCACCCAATTTACCTAAAATCACGGTCCAATCCCATCGCCCGACGACCGGCATCGATAATCCATCTACCTTTCCCTCTCTCCCTCCCTTCCTCTCATAGCTTTCTCTACACGCACACACTTCCTCTTTCTCTCCCTCTCCCCCCCCCTCTCTCTCTCTCTCTCTCTCTCTCTTCGCGCCCCTTGCAGCTGTTGCAAAAATCCCAAGGGTAGCCGTCTTTCTCCTCACCGTGTCTCCCTGAGTTTTGTGCATCGCGATTCTTCGATCCGATCTCAGCAGCACAGCACAGCACAGCACACAACGCGCTCGCTCCACGCTCCTCGCTTGCATTGAGACACGCCCAAGCCGCCATCTCTCAATCAACACCCTCACCTGTTCTTCCTTCAATTAGCACCCCAACCCAGTTACAAAGCAGAAAAGGTCGTCAGAAACCAGGTAGCGTGCCGGGGCTTCGTGCACGTATTGCATCCTCTCCAACCTCCAGCTTTCGGCTATCCATCTGAGCAGCCGGTAACGGCGCTTCCTGGTAAGTCTTGACCGTTGTTTATCGTCACCCGCCTCCAAACCAACCCAATTCGTGGCTCCGGCACGTTGATGGCTTTAGTGGCCCCTCAAGCGTGCATTTAGTGCTTCCTTTGTCTCGTTTGAGCTTCCATCAAACCTTTCAAGGAGGTCGGACGAGAACCTTGGCTCCCAGTAATCCTAGCGGGTCTATTTTTTTTTAGCGGCCGCCGGCTCTACCTCTGCAACCGCGCGTGCGCCACTGACACCCTGACCGACAATTTCCCTATTTCTCAAACCTCCAACCCTTTTCTACTTCTTCCCATCACTTCTGGCCGGCCTGTCGGACGCACGCAGTCTTTGCTGACCGACTGTTACTCCTCAACACAGCGCATCCTCCATCCCCGACTTCATCCTTGAAAGAATTGCATCGTCTCCGTCAAATACCTCGATTTGACGCTCGCCTGGTCCCCCTCGGACCTCGACGCCCCCTTTACAGTCTAATCACCGAGTCATCCGCAGTCGGCCGCATCGCATTTCAGCAATGCCCCGTAGAATTGCGAATCCCTTCTCGACCTCTCACCCTTCCGCCATGCCGCTCACCGAGAAAGAAAGGAGACCCTCTCGTTCCGGCAACCGCATCGCCAACTTCTTCACCTCCCCCAAGGGTGCCAAGGACAAGGACCACCAGACAGCCCAGCAAGCCCTTTTGGCCATGCAGCAGCAAAATATCTCTTCGACCCAAATCACTCCCTCCACAATCTCACTCCCCACCATTTCCCTCTCGACCGCCACCGCCGGCGAACCGGATACCAACGAACCGCCTACCACTCTCTTTTCCCCTCCCTCCATGGTGGAGACGGAGAAGAAGAGACGCTTCGATGCTCAATTTGGTCCTCTCCTCCACCCTAGTCACCGATACGTGAGCAAGTCCAACGACGGCAAGCCGCTTGACCCGCCCATCATTGACGAGCCGCCATACTATTACGTTCTCACCACCTACATCAGCTACCTGATTCTCATTCTCTTTGGCCATGCCCGCGACTTCTTTGGCAAGCGCTTCGGCGACAAGAAGCATTATCAGGCCCTCAAACCTCAGAATGGATATGCCCCCTTAAACGAAGACTTTGACAACTTCTACGTTCGTCGTCTGAAGATGCGTATTGACGACTGCTTCGCGCGTCCCATTACTGGCGTTCCTGGTCGCTTCATAACCCTCATGGATCGCGAGTCCAGAGATTACAACCGTACTTACAATTACACTGGCACCCATACCGAGACCCTCAATATGAGCTCTTACAACTACCTCGGCTTCGCCCAATCCGAGGGCCCTTGCGCCGACGCCGTGGAGGAATGCGTCAAGAAGTACGCCCTCAGCACCTGCAGCCCCCGTGCTGATGTCGGTACTTCGGACTTGGCCCTCGAGGTCGAGAAGGAAATCGCAGCATTCGTCGGCAAGCCTGCCTCTATGGTCTTCTCAATGGGTTTCGTTACGAACGCCAGCTCTTTCCCTGCACTTGTGTCCAAGGGCTGCCTCATTCTCTCGGACGAATTGAACCACGCCTCCATCAGAGTCGGTGCTCGTCTCTCCGGTGCTGTCATTTCCTCCTTCAAGCACAATGACGTCGTCGATCTTGAGCGCAAGCTCCGTGAGGCCATCTCTCAGGGTCAGCCTCGCACCCATCGCCCGTGGAAGAAGATTCTTGTCGCCGTCGAGGGCCTCTATTCCATGGAGGGAACCATGTGCGATCTGCCTGGTATCATGGCTCTCAAGGACAAGTACAAATTCTATCTTTTCATCGATGAAGCCCACTCCATTGGCGCCGTTGGTCCCCGCGGCCGTGGAGTCTGCGACTACTTTGGCATCGACCCTGCCCGAGTTGATATTCTCATGGGTACACTCACCAAGTCTTTCGGCGCCAACGGTGGCTACGTTGCTGCCGAGAAGACCATCATCGACAAGTTGCGCAGCTCCAACGCCGCGACCATTTTGGGCGAATCACCTGCGCCTTCCGTCCTGATGCAGATTCTGGCCTCCCTCCGCCTGATCACCGGTGAGCTCTGCCCCGGCCAGGGCGCGGAGCGCCTGGAACGTATTGCCTTCAACTCCCGCTACCTCCGCCTCGGTCTCAAGCGTCTGGGCCTCATTGTCTACGGCCACGACGACTCTCCCATCATCCCCGTCATGCTCTATAACCCTGGCAAGATGCCCGCCTTCAGTCACGAGATGCTCAAGCGCAAGATCTCTGTCGTTATTGTCGGCTATCCCGCAACGCCGCTCATCAGCTCGCGTGTCCGGTTCTGCGTCTCTTCGGCCCACAACAAGGACGATCTTGACAGGCTCCTGACGGCGGTCAACGAGGTTGCCGATAAGCTCCAAATCAGGTTCTCCACCGGCATTGCGGGCGGCCAAGAGCCTCTTCCTGAAGGCGTCACTCCTGAAAACGAGAAGGAGTGGCGCAAGGCCAACGGCTTGGAAGGCGTTTACAAGCCCCCTCGCTGGAAGCTCGAGGATGTCATTGCTCGCGGTGTCCAGGATGCCAAGACTCGCTTGCGATAAAAGAACTGCCCTTGTAATTAAAGTTGGAGACTTGCAACACGAAAATATTTCACGACCGGTCAGACCTTTGGGTCAGACAGCGACGAGGCGCGGACTGAACGGAGCAATGAAGCAACGTCTCGGGAAAAGAGGGAGTTTGGTTCCTTGTATCCAAACCCGCCTTTGCATGATGCTTTCAATGTCGAGTGTCTACTATCCGTATTTGGGAGAGAGCCTGCATGGCCCTGGCGTTTTTTGGGAGTAATGATCGGAATAGCGAACGAATTCATGTGCTACGGCACCGTACCAATATAACTAGTAATATTATGCTCCGAGGAGCTGAGAAACATAGACACCTAAGGCAGCTTAGAGTAATGGACATACCCTCTATTGGACACTCTTGGTCGCACAGCGAGTGATGAGCAACCGCTATTTCCTTATCTCTCTACCTAGGTAAGTGGCGACTTGGACCTCGAGCAACATGGTCTCCTATGGAGCCTCTCTGGGTAGGCCATGCTCGGGTCTGCGTGGCACTGTATCATGATTTACATCACTTACACGAGGGCCAGCGAGCGGCCTCCGGCAATTATGCAGCGCTTCCCCGCCCAATAGATCACTTGCAATCCCATCAGCGAGGCGAGATTCTATCTATTTCCCTTCCTTTTGATTTCCAAATCTTTTTCTGTGATTTGGCTGCTCATTTTATGTCTTCCTCCCTCTTCCTCCCACAACATCGTTCCTTCCGTCTTAGGACAGGTTGCTCCTTCCATCCGGACCTTGGACATGACAGAGTAGGTAGTGCCTAGGTGCGCAGGCCAGCAATTAAATTACTCTCTGGTTTGGAGCTCTCCTGCCTTTACCTTCATCTCCATGCCTATATGTTTCTCGTTCCCTAACCGATTTGTTTACCGCTGATGCAAAACCCTCACTACTGCCTACATCACCCACCCACCTTACCCGACGAACAGCCTACCCCGTTCCATTCTTACCTGAGCGGTTTTGGAGGATTCTTATTCGACGCTCTTTCTGTATCCCTTCCTGGGCTGTCGTCTTTTTTCTTTCCATTTCTTATTCGGCATTCTTCTCCTGCTTTCCAGGATTGGAGCAAGCCGCTCCGTGTGAGGTCGCGGCCTCTTGATACCCTCTATCCTCGACTTCCGATCTCCAAGTACTGCAGAGTTTATCGAGGAACGCAACGAAGTTGAAGGGCTTGGTGCGACTGGCGAATCATCATCATGACAAACAATCGTCTTCCCCACGGCCCTATGCCGACTCATCGGTCGTCCGATCACCATCGGTCATCCCAAGAGACTTCCCTACACCGCCGGGACTCGGCCATCACTTCGCTACCACCCCTTCGCCCTTTAAATTCTGCCCCCCGAAAATCATACGCTACCCACTTTCAACCTCTCAACGAATTTGGTGATGACAGCTGTAGCTTGTGCGGAACCGACGACCGCCGTCAATCGACGACTTCCCGGGCAGCCGCCGAGTCACCATCTCAAGCACCCAGCATTGCTTCGGCAATCTACCAACAAAACTTCAAAATCGATTCGGCGAGAGACTCCGGCAAGGATTGCTATAGCCCAATTCAACCAACTTCGCCTTTATCGTTGCCAGTCGATTGCAATCGGCAAGGAAATCCTACTCAGAAGCCTCATTCAGACACAATATTCTCGCTGTCGACCGGGTATGTGCCAGTATCACAGCCTACGACTCAAGTTCGTCTCAGAAAGACTCGCGAAGTGCATCGATTGGAGGCTAGGACCAGCAGTGACATCGGAACTCGAGCCCAGAACAGTGACGAAGATCTCTTTGTCAAACAGGACGACCCAGCCCGAGGCAGCTCTTTTCTGGACCACTCAGCTACACACTTCCCAGCACCTTCGTCTCCCTTGAGGATTCCGTCATCTCCAACCGGCAACCATATCGATAATCTCAGAGTCATGGCCAAGTTGGAGAGCCGCTCCTACCAAACTGGTTTCTTCCCTGAGCCAGATTCATCTAGTTCGCATGACTCCCTTACTGACAAAGATGGAGGAGTCATTGTGAATGCTTTGAAAGGCACCCGGGTTTCGGGTTTCATCCTCGAAGATGATGACTCTGACAATTCTGCACGGGAAAACAAGATAGTACCAGAGGCCAGAGACTGTGACAGAGGCCTCGGAAAGTCGGAACTAGAGCAAACAGGGAGCGCGAAATCAGCAGTAATCGACGGTGTGTACATTTCGAAAGATCGGCCATTGCAAGCCTCTCCGTTCCTGGCCGACCTCGAACAAACAGCAACACCACAAGACACAACTCTGGAGTCCCATAGCTCGCTGAAGGCTTCTGTGCCTAAGTCGGAAGCAGAAAAAAGACCACAAGTGCAGAACCGGACGTCGAACGCTGCGCAAGATGCTGCGCAGAGTGCTGCACAGAAGAATGAGTCAATGACTTCGAGGGCATCTCGTAGCGCTAGCGGCTTCAATCTCATGTCCAATATGGCGATAAGAGCAGCCAAGCCTTCCGTCCGCGTTGAAGCGGTGCCGAAACAGGTCTGTATACCAGGTCCTCAGAATCCCCGTCAGGATGCCCGCACTTCCAAAACCTAGAACGCTTTGAAAAGGGACACCCCATCGAAGATCACAGCTGAGCTTGAGTCAAGCGGAAGATTTGCATCATCTGAGTTTCCGCGATCTCCGACTTCCACCAAGAATGATGCAGGAGAATACTTGGGCATACACAAAACCCCGCCAAACGCGGCATCAGAGGCGAGGAGCAATGCTGTATCACCAGCCACATTACCGTCAAACACTTCCTCTCGGGTCACCCCAGGCTCACGGAGAGCTACAGCGTCGGGCCACAAGCCAAAGGTTTTGAACCAGCGTAGGGTAGACCCCAGCACTCTGGGATTGATACCAATCAAGACGTTACCTGGTCCCCTGGACGCAGAGGAATATCCTGTTCCGAAATTCGCAAACGCAAAATATGCGGCGGAGACAGGAAGCATACCCTCATCTCCTGTAGAGAAGGATTCCAGGGCCGGATTAAGGATGGGAAGGCCTAGAAGTCGAACACTCCCTAGCCTCCAAAGAGCGGGTGCCCCCGATCACGACATTGCAGTAGCATCCGCTGGAAATCACTCGCGTGGTGAGTCTCTTCCCATTTAGAAAGCATATTTCGATATGCTTTCTAACCGCAGCTATGTTCTCTTGTCGTATGCGACTTGGGAGGTTCTGTCGGAGAATTGGATTCATGAAATGGACTGACGCAGGCTCAGACGATGTCTCTCGTCGCCTTAGTCAATCTGGAGAGCTGCAAGGCCCTGTTCTGCAACCCACCAGCCATCGAACACCTATTCTCAAAGCCAGAGCACGAGTTCAGCTGGGAGGCAACCCAGCTCCTTCCGAGAGACAGCTTGTTGAGGAATTTCAATATCCCAATGACTGGTCTGACCGTAACCATAAACGAAGAATATCCTCCTTCCTCAGCCCAGAGTCAATCCAGGAAGACGAGCCAGAGAAGAAAAGAGCCCGGGACAAGCGACTGGAGCCTGAGACTGTAATAGACAAGCTTCAAACAGACGGACTTCACGATACAGCAGCGATCTTTCAATCAAGCAATGTTGAATTGCAGTCAGTTATGCTCAAGCACAATCTTAATATTGTTAGCAGCTCTAATGACACAAGTGTGGCTAACGCTTCTGACACAGACAACCGGTTCACCGATCGACAGCAGACCCCTGATGGCTACGCCGAAAACGTTGGGGACCATGTCGAGACTCTTCATAGAAGCATGGGACCGATGAAGAAGAGGAGACTGGGCGGTTTGGCCCAACTCAAGTTGCAACGAGAGTTGAAAAAAGAGCAGCCCGATGAGTATTCTTCAAAGCCGCCGGACACCGTGGGCACTGCAGGCCGAAGATATGAGGAAGGATGACGAGCCCCGTAGCGTACGCCGAGCCGATCAAACTTCACAAGACTGCGTTGCTCGAACCGGCTGCCGCTGATGCGGGAATTTGGTTGTTGGATGCGTCTACTTTTGATTAAGGTCGTTTTATTGAACGTTGGGAAGTTGCTGTTGAACAAGGGGATGGTTAGTATGGTTATCGTTCTGGAAAGAACAGCACCAAAGCTTCAGTGTGTACGATATGGAGTGTTGGAATAAGGGCACAGGACGGTAGGGAACATGGAGATGGTTGTCTCTGTGAGAATATACTGGCTGAATACTGACTGTGGCTAGAAGTGGGCATGAGTGTATGCTACCGAGTTGGAACAAGAGATAAAGGAATATCGCCTTCACTTCAAAGTCTCGCAGCTGGCTGAAAGCACTCACTCACTTTTCTTGGTGCTTTATCTGATCTCCATGGAACCTCAATGTCGAAACTTGACTTACTGGTGGCGACAAGACGAAGCGTGAGAGACGATTGGTTTGACATCGGCCATTCGGACTTCGAGGCAGTTCTTCTAAGCTGTTCCTATCCATGGATTTACCGCTCGGGTCTGGAAAGGGCACGTCGCGGCCCCAGATTCGCCCGGGCTCGCTGCTTCAGGGTTTCCGACTGCATGGAGCCGCCGGGAGGACAGAAGACGGCAACGTGGTTGGTCTGATACCAGCTCTGGTGTGACGTGAGGTCGATCCTGGGAGGTTCCATAAGCTCAGATGATGTGTGAGCGGTAAGGAATAGCCTTGGTAGTCGACTTGTACGCAAGGCCCCCAACGGCCTGGTTGCAGGATCCTGCCAATGGTTCCCGGATAAGAAGGTATAGGGCCCCACTCACCGAAGAAGAGGCTGCCGGTTCCAAACCTCGAGAATTAGGGTAGAAAGCTTGACGGCAAAGTCTACTGGGAGATGATGAAAGCTCGGGATGGCAAGTGCTGCTAGGCGGGGTCGGACTTCTTGGAGACCTCGCCACGGAGTTTTTGGCATCGGGGCTTTAGTCGGGTGCCGGACTTTGCGGCGGGGCCGCCCGGGCGAAAAGCCAGTGTGAGGCTGGTCAATGAGCCAAAAGATGAGGGAAGGGAGTGTGCAAAATGGGATGGGTAGAGACTCGGCCGAGCGAACCCTAGTCTGGACCCTGGCGAGAAACCTGAGTCAAAGGGAAATGACGTCAGATCGGAGACAGTCTGGTACCTCCGAGGTGTATGTGCATTTGCTTCCAGGGGACACGCCGTGAAGGGTTAAGGTTGGAGTTTGGAAATGAGAAAGATTGTGCGATAGATCCGTAGGGATTTTGCCATTTTCGGGGAGATGCGACGAGAGGCATCGTATGGGTGAGCACGGGGTCGGAGGCTTGAGATGGATAATATATGGCGACTTGGACTTTCTCTCGCGGCCCTCAGGTCGAATTGAGACAAGACAAGGTAACGTTTCGCAACACAGATGGAGGGTAGGTGTTGTTGGGGAAAGCCGTATTACCACGAGCTGGAGAAATGTGGCATGTGCCAGTTACATGGTGATGTCTACGCGGCCGGGGTAAGAGAGTTGGCGATTCAGGACAGTATTCACGAAACCAGATGGTCCAAGATAGTAACAGGTGGAGGGGGGGAGGGGGGGTTCGGAATTATGTGACGTGAAGGCAACCTTTTCTGGCGTGGTTTTGGAAGGTAACCATCCATACGTGACAACCGGCGTGCCGACTGGACCCTTGGGCTCATCTTCCATGTTCTGTAGCGCGGGTGGTGGATCGGCAGAAAGCCCGAAACCCAGAACACGAACGACGGAGTGATATTTCGGAGTTGTTTGTTTTCACTTTTGTTGCCTTTCTCATCTCGTTCTTTCGATCACGAGGTGTGACAATGCGGGTTGCTGAGACGTTTTCTCACAGACGACCTATCAGAGGTCACATCAGTAAGGGGATCCGGTCGATGTTGAGCAAGCCGGCGGGTGGCCGGGTGGCCGCGGCGTAGCGAAAGAGTTGCGATGAAGGACGGCGAATGGGACGATGGGGGAGACTGGCAGGATGACGGTGATGAGGTGGGAGGGCTGAGGATAATCGACGCAGGGCTTCGCTCATCAGAGTACTTTTCTGTTCCTAGTACCCGTATTCGAATCGATATGGCCGATTAACCTTTTAAAATTAAAAAAATTAAAAAAAAATTTCCCGGGGAGGGGACAAGTTATGTGCCCACAGCCCTGTAGGGTTCCTCTGATTAAATTAAATTAAAACCCGAGGGTCCAATGGGTTGCGTGTTTGCCCTAGAGGACTTAGAAGGCTACATAAACACTAGTACACTGTTGAGAATGACGACCCATACCTACTACGTGGTGGTAACAGGTATACAAATGATGGCCCGGCTGATAAGTCGTCACGCAGGCTGTTGGCTAGCCCTTTTGACATGACGCCAGCTCCCCTATATGTCAAAACGCCTCATTGGGATTTGCTGGGATTTTGAGATCGAGATGTGCTGGAGGGATGGACTGACTGGGAATTTGTGGAAACGGACTGTAAGCTGGCGAACGCGTCGTGTGTGAGCGATCCGAGGCCTAGACCGGCGGAATTCTATACGGCGAGGCTCGATGGAAACGTATTGTGAAGTGGGACATGCTCCGTTTGGTTCACTGAGGAGCCGGCGCCCTACGGCCGATAGAATCGAACCATTTTTATTCATGACACAAATTGTAGGTACCATATTGAGATGCTCGATGGTGCCAAGTGGGGTTTATATGACAGAGTTGGCACACTGACGAGAACCAGTATGAACCCTGGGGGCACAGTGTACCGACGCGACAAAGTGTGCGGGGAGTAACGACCGGGCTGGGAGCTCTTCACGGCAGGGCCAGAGGGTTAATGGGGAACAACAGCTGCGGAGGTATCCGAGTATCCGCACTGGACGTGTTGAAAGCCAAGGGCAGGCAAGCCAGGATGGATTTGAGACGGATCGACAGAGGGGAGCGGCCATCATACAGGCGTCCGGAAAGCCGTAGTCGGGACTGAGCCACACGGTTGGTGGAAGACCAGACGGTGCTCGGACGGTGAGGAAAAAGCAACGAGGAAGCGGCGAAAGCATCTGACAATGACTTACTTCACTGCATGGCTCCCCTCCTCCCAAGTCCTACTGACTGCGCCAACCGCGTGTTTCCGACTCTCTTTTTTCCGTGTTTGGACCGGGAGCTTGGTGAAAGCTTAAGATTGAGATCCAACGCAGCCCAGTTGACGATCCTGGCGAGAAACCTGGAATATTGAGAGTCATCATTAGACACGGGGGACGGGCGGTCGACTTGTCATATCTTGGCTGCCAAAGTCAGAAGTCAATTTCATTGCCAACCAAACCTGTCCATGTACCTACCTACCTGCCTAGGTACTCCGTTAACAGGTTCCTACTTCCTATCTACTACGAATACATAGGTAGACAGTAAGTAGGTATCGTACTATAAATCCCTATTATGTAGGTAGGCAGTGGAGGCAGCAAACGGGGCCCACTTCCGGTTAGCGATTGGCAACGACCGGGCTGTTCGGTCGGCGTTCCACGGGCGGGCAGCGAGCATGGCCTCCTCTCATCTTGCAGGCTGCCAAAGTCCGGCGATTCACAGGGCCAAGTTTCCCCCTTTTCTTTCTTATTTCGTTGGATCTTTTGTCCGTGTTCTGGTGCAGCACGCTTCCTTGCGCGTATTGACCCTGTTGACAAAGAGAGACATGCAGACGGCTTGGCTTCTGGAACATACCAATGAGGTTTCAACGAAAACCCGTCGACGTTTGCCCGGAGATTGACTCTCTCCGTCTGCTTGCTTCTGTCTCGCCAGACCTAAGACATATGGCAACCGCTTCAGCTTCAGCTGCCCAAGCAGCAAGACGGTGCGGTGCTCCACGCCGGCTAGGTACATACGTGGACCGGTGGAAGACATACATACATACATGCCTCGTCATGGTGATAAGAGCGAGTCCCGTGGTGATTGACAGGGCGGCAGGCAGGGAAAGGTCTCGCCGAGCATCTATTTGCTACGCACGGTATCTAACGAACGAGTGGCCGCTTCTCGAGAAGCAGAGCGCGACATGGAGCAGGCAATGCAATTGGACCGAGTCAATGGCCCAGGAATAACGCCCCTCCCCTGGGCGCTAACATGCTTTCGGGGCCGTGATAATGGGTCGACTAATGTGGTGGCACGGCGCAACTCGCCCCTTGGTTTTTGCATGGTGGTCGTTGTGGTAGGTACGAATAGGTAGTAATGGTGGTGGCATCCAGACGGACATTGCGTTTTGCAACAGCATGGGAGACGATATTGACGCCGATAACTGCCTGCCATATGCCATGCACTGTTAAGGGGTGCCAGCACAGCAAGAGGGCGGCGGCAAATGCACATATTCGTCGTCCGTGATATGATAGTACGAGATGAGGGCGGCTTTACTTGTAACATCTCGTCCGCCGGGGTACGGTGCCTCATATGTATGAGAAGAACAATGTATATACAAAAACCAAAAATAAAAGTAACGAAAAATCAAACTCAAAACCAAAGTACAGGTCGAACTGGAGATACTCCTACACTACCTAGGTTGCTCGTTTGCTTTTCGACCTACCATGCCACCATGCGCCACGCTGACCCAGGATCTCTTCCACATTCATTACGTTACCTTTTGCTGCTGGGCTGGCACAGGCACCGGAGCGCTCCTCTCACTCGCTTTCCTACAGTAGATCGCACCCTTACTTACTTATGTACCTGCAGCTCTCCAGCCTTGACCTGGACGAACACTCGCACTAAAACTGGGACCCGCACAGCGACACAGGGCACAACAGATGGGGGGGCATTCAGGAAATGTACCTCCAATAACGCTTCACTCTCCACAGAACCACATGTACCTACTGTAAATGTCTATGTACTCCCCCCCCTCCCCCCCTTACCTACCTACCTTCCTTAGTACTCTTGTACAGCGGTACAAGTACGACGTACCTACTCCTCCTCCTCCTCCTCCTCCTCCTCCTCAAGTCCCATCACACCAAAGCAGCCGCCGCCGCCCCCACCTGCAGCACGCCAAAATCCAGTTCAGGTCCAGGCCAGGCCCCCCCGCTGCGCTGTAGTTGCTGTTACTGCTGTTACCACTGTTACTGCTGCTGTTGCCTGCCGCTGCCAAACGGTTTCCTCCACCTTTCTTCGCCTGAGCCCAAGGCCGAACGGCGATCCCATCTTCGAACCTGACTTGTCCTTCCCACTCTTGCAGTCTGCCCCGACCACCTACTTACCATCTTAGTCTCTCTGAGTAGCGTGCATCAGATCGAGCCTCTTTGCTCTTACGCCTTTTACCGCCATCCCCTCTCTCTTTCTCTTCCTCTCCTTCTCTCGACATCACTCCAACGAAAGTCGGCCAGAAACACCGACAAGCCGCGAGAGAGGAACCGATGCTCGTGGTTCCTCCTTTGTCAGCCCGATCGTGCGTGCTGCTTCCACACCAGCAATCTCTTCTGCAACGGGCCCCCGCAGCCGCCGTCACGACCTTCTTACCCTGAGGGCACACCCGGCGCTTCTCGATACTCGACATCCTCGATTCCTCTTCGTCTTCCAGCCTTCTCTTCTCCTCCATCCCGATTTCTCTCTCGCTGACTGCCGCAACCTCCATTGCTGTCGCCTTACCTCCGTTCCACCAGCCGTTGCGCCTCCTCCTCCTCCCCCCGCCTTCCTTGCTTCAGATCCACCCGACAACCCATCAACGCTAACCATGAATTTCGACTCGGGCGTATACGCAGAGTCGGACGCCGACGACGAATACGAGCGCAGTCTTGGGCCCAACTCACCCGTCGCCGACGATGAGGGATCACCAATCGACTCTGAGCTCCCCTCTTCCAGTGAGCACACGCCCACCACTTACGGCCACCGCAGCAGTGCCGACCGCCTACCCGAAACCATCATCTCTGAGTGGACTGCCGACGAGTGCGCCGACTTTATCAGCACAATTGGCCTACCACAGTATGCTGATAGCTTCGTTGGTATGTTGAACCTTCTTCGCCGCCGTCCCTTCCCCGCGCTATTGTAACGCCTGACTGACTCGTGCCCTTCGTCAGAGAACGAGATTGTAGGCGAAGCCTTGGTTGCTTTGCAGCACGATGACCTCAAGTCCATGGGTATCGCCAGTGTCGGCCATCGCCTTACCATCCTGAAGAGTGTGTACGACGTAAAGAAGGCCCAGGATATCCCTATAGAAAGCGACCACTATGTGCCTTTGTGTAGGTGATGCCGCGTTCTGCTGCCCCATCAACTCCCCGCTGACCTTTGGATTCCCTTTGCAGCTGCCGATGCCGAAGCCCAGTATGCGACAGCTACCCTCAAGGATATCAAACATCTGGTTGAGCAGCTTCGTCTGCGGGACGAGAGGATGAGCCTCGTAGAGAAGGACCTACGTAGACTGTCGGAAGATTTCAGACGGCTGCGGGAGGATATGCTGCCTGCGTTGCGTCTAGCAAAGGACTCGTCACAACCACTACCGAATGTCTCGAACAACAACAGCAGCAACAACAACAATCAGAATTACGGTTACGACACTGTATCGCCACCGGCACCCACGCCTTCGTCCGCCCAGTCGATGAACCTCCAGCGCCAGTACTCTACCAAGAGGATTATGCTGGGAACGACGCCCAAGAACAGCTCGCCGTCACATCTGCAAACAACCCACGAGAGGTCGATGGAACAAACGCTGGATCCATCAAATGCGGCGGAGCGAGCCGTATTGTCATCGTCGCACCTTGCAGCCATGAACGGTTCAGCCACGGCTACCTCGCCCGGCTACCCGTCTCCAAATATGCCCTCGCCGACATCCCCTCCTACGCACAGTGGTACGACGCTGGGTTCCCGATCTTATCGTTCCGACCGCTCGGAAGCCCCTACTCCTTCCTCACGATCAACCTTTGCCGAGAACGATCACGGATATAAAGGTCGCGAACAAGCCACTGCGCCGAAACGTGGACCGACCCCCGCCCCCGATACGCCGAGTACGAGCAACGCGTCCGTCGAGATCTTCAAGTCGTTCCGGGTTAGTATGGACGATCCGTGCTACAAGGTCCTGCCGGCCGCTCTCAAAAAGTACCAGATTAATGCGCCTTGGGATCAATACGCGCTCTACATTGTCTACGGTGATCAGGAGCGCTGTTTGGGACTGGACGAGAAGCCTCTTATCTTATTCAAGCAGCTGGATAAGGAGGGCAAGAAGCCCATGTTCATGCTGCGGAAGACGAACAACGCACAAGTCGATCCTTCATCAGAACAGCCAGGGAGCGCCGGACTTGGGGCTAGAGGCGCGACAACGGGCTATGATCCGCCCGGTGGTATCATTTAGGGGGCGATACCGTTACTGGTCATACTCGAAGATTGCCCCTCGTCGATTTGACTGATTTCCAACCCGATTGACTGAGCGGACACCAGCCGCGCGTAGGACGCGGGGCTGGCGAGTTCGACAGGACCAAAGGATACTGGAGTTGGGGTTCACCTGCATAGCGCTGCGCGGAAGAGAGACATGCGACTGCTTTGGAGCACTACCGCGGGAACAGAGTGTGGGCTCGGTTGGGCGGGGATTTCCTCCATGGTGTTTCGTCTTGCAGTTGTCCCTGGACTGGTCCGATTTCACAAGGTGGATCCGAGCAATACTGTTTTTGTTTTTTTACTTTCATGTACGAGCTCCAAGACCTTGAACGAACGATACGCCCGCCTAGGGATTCGTTGGTCCTTTTTGCGAAGCTGTTGGAGTCGATTGCTCTTGGGGATGCATGCCCTGGATGGGGCTGACGCTGGGTGTAAGAAGGGGGACGTGTGCGGTGCCTGTGTGTCACGGTCTATGGAAATTGGGTTGAACTGGAGTAGAGCGAGCGTGTAACCAACAGTCGGAAGGTGGCAGGGAATTTTCTTGGGTATTTGGGTGGCGGCATCTGCTCAGTGTGATCAAAGGAGTCGCGGGAGCTATCAAAAAGGAGCTGTTTTCAATTCTTGACATTGACTTTTTCACCATTTGCCGTTTCGATCGAGGCCGTGACCTTGCAATATCAAACGAATGCTCGTCCTGTCCCATTGTCCCGAACACGGAGGCAAATGACCCGAACCGTGGAATGGACCCGCAAGCGTACAAGAATAGGACGATGTGGCTGGGAGAATGACAGTCACTTGTTGGCGTAGGGGGGTCCTCAACGCAGGTCGAGGGGGGAGGGGACAATCCCGCCAAGGATGGTCGCCAAACTTAACACCTATTACTGACCTTCTAGAAGCATAGCCATCCGCCTCGGGATGGGACGACTCGCGATTCCAGGGTCGACACGAACATGGGCCGAAAGGGGTTGGGGGGGCAAGCAATGATGAGATTATACTCTCTGGATGTTATGCTTGGGGTGACTGCTCGTTCCAAGAAGGGCAATAGAGAAGCGGGTGATGGCGTACATACAGAGATACCTAGGGGATGGGTGCGCGGGTATTTCTCCGTTCGTCGGGTCCTCCCTCCGGATCCCTGGCACAGTACCGGCACAGATTCCGGCAGAGAGACCAGGGGGTTGCCCTTGATTGCCTAGATAGGTATTAGTTTGTTGCTGGCACGGGGCTGGAACCGTAGTTGTACTCGGGTACGACGGAGGGCCGGGAGGGTTGTCTCAGTGCGGTGGGTTTGGGGGTTGATGTTGTGTTCCCACTTCCTGTTTAGGTGGTTGCAGTGTTGCTTCTTGGAAGGCGGTTGAAGAACGTGGGATGTCCGTTCGAACGGCTGAAGAGGGCGTGGAATGTGAAAAGCGTCGGTGGTTTTGGTGTGTGTGGTATTGATTCAAAGTTAGGGAGGGGGACAAAGAGATCCTGGACGGGGCACTGTCTGGAATGGTGCGCGATGATCTACTGTACGATGCATCGATGCTCTTTGAGCCTTGTCAAGGAGTTTGATGAAGAGGACGGAGATGGACTTGGGCATGTTTTTGTTCAACTTCTTGGCCGGGGGTGGCGTATGTACCTACCTATTTTGGGGGTCGAAGGAGGTTCGGGTACGTTGCCGGGACGGAGCGGAGGTAAGGACCCGGGAATCTTGGACGACCAGTCTTTTAGAAGGAAAACCCGCCGGCACAGGAGAGCCCCCCGTTCACGTTTAGGAAGTAGGTGGTGCTGGTACGAATAAGGCTTTTTGCGGGCGGCGGTGGCGGAAGGGGGAGAGATACGAGGTTTTGGAGGGTTGTGATGTATCAGATGCGCCACTAAGCTGTGCACCAAGTGTATGCCGATGGGAAAACTCGTTCATTGTGGTGACTTTGCCCCCATGACCCTCCCGATGCTACCGGCGTTCCTCTCTGTGAAGCGACCCCGGCGAAGGGGGGAGGCTACAGCGTACGGGTGGAAAGGGTGGGCGGATTGTTCAATGGTGAGCCGCTGTCCTTCGCGTGCGCGCCCGACAAAGCCATCTCGCATGGACGGGACGCCCTCGTCGATGATGGGCAGACGTAAGGAGGAGCCTGGGGGCTGGAAAGGTGACCAGACATCTATCTGCACTTCCGGGTGCTTCTATGTGACTGGTCTGTATTATCCTCCGTTTTGACGAGCCGACCGCCCGACCGACCGCTTTCTTCGGCGCAGAATTGCTTTTCCAAGATGGCCTGGCTGGGATCTCGGCGCTTGGGATAAAAGCCCCACATGTTCGATTGATCTTGGCCTTTGACAAGTGTTTGGTGTTTGGGGGCAAGTAAGGGTGGGGATGGAATGCTCGGCCGGGCGAGGTCGTTCGAGGCTGGTTTTGCGGGGGGGGAGGCGAGACACGGGGAGGCATCTCATATTGATCTAAAGATCGGGAGGTATAATTGATGTAGGTGGAATCAAGAGGTATGACGCCAGGTTGCAGGTATAGTGGTTTGGCGGGCTGTTCGACGTGACCGACTAGGTGCTGTGTATCCGTAACGGTCCATGCCAGATGCTCACGAGTAAGGCGGGTGAGGTTGAGTGTGGTGGGCAGGCTGATCCAGGGACTTTTGAAACTCCCACATCAAGCGTGTACGGATGGGACTGAATCGTGTGCATAAAAGTGTATAGATCATGTCGTGACTGGGATCCGCGAGTGAAGCATGCAATGGCGTCGGTAATCTGGAGATTCAGAAGTATCTGACTACGTTAGGTACCTTGTGTTGGCTCGTTCAGATGGCTTGCTCAAAAGGCAGGCGTCCATCCAGCTGGTCGAGTTGTCGTTTGCTGAGCTACTTACCCAATTAAGGTGACGACACGGCTGAAACTGCCTACCTCTTGTATAGAAAGACGGTTTCAACCGGGGGGGAGGCTGAGTCGGATATCAAATTGCCACAGTCAACCAACAAGCTCTCGCTCTGCTGTCTAGCAGACGCGTCTCGTGGGTTGTTGTTCCGTCGACATCTGTCACCTGCCTGGCTTCTCTATGGCGTCCTCCTCCCCAGCGGCACAGATCCATGTCCAAAATCCTCTTTCTAGCCCCCACCCAGCAGCCTCAACTCCATGCCCCTCCAGCCCTTGAAGCTCAATGTTAGGGCTACGATGCTCGCCCCGTTCGCGACCCCGAGGTTCCGCCCTGGAATCATGAGCCATATCGCCGCCTCGTGCTGCTAGCACCAGGAAGATGCCCGAATGGCTTAGTGGTAAAGCGTCTCACTAGTACTGGCTATCCCAGTCCAAGGTCCGGGAGAGTGAAGATGAAATGAGAAGATCGTTAGTTCGATTCTGGCTTTGGGCAGCGTGCATTTATTTTGACATTTTGTAACCGTGGTTTTGGTGGTTTTGTTTAGAACTGTTGTTTCCAGATAATGGACGGGTGTATGGGCGGGTAACTTGTATCATTTTGTCCGTTTTGGTCCGAGTGCTTTAGATATCGGACCGTGGCTCTCTCTCTCTCTCCCTCTCTCTCTCTCTCTCTCTCTCTCGCTGTCTCTCTCTCGCTGTCTCTCTCTCGCTGTCTCTCTCTCGCTGTCTAATGGCCAAGGACTTCTGGGGCGGATGGGTAACGGGCAAAAGAATGAAAAGGAATCGACCCCGTCAACGTTTGTCATAAATGGCTCGCTTTGTCCAATGAAGGTTGTCGATACAGACGTATCGGCTTCGGTGTCTGCGTGCATGCTCGAGTCTCGCATATTCATTTCTGCCGGGACAACCCAAATGATATCCATTCATACTGTTGTTCCTCTCCTGTTTGGCAGTTACTGCTGCTGCTCCTTCTGCTTCCGCTGCTTAGGCCGTTTTCTCGTCTGCTCTTCCTGACTCTCCGAGGACCCGGTGGCCCAGTTGCAGGCTTTTAGTTGTTATGGTTGCGACATTGAAAAGCCTTACACTTGCAAGCGGCCTAGCAGATCAGATGGGAACAGTGGCGGCTTGGTTATAGAGGACGAAAAGACAACGTCCCAGGCGATTGAGTGCCGCTTCGGTAACTGGCAGTATTATGGGCTTCAAGTGAGACCGGAGGTGAGGTAAGAGCAGACTATTGAGATTGCTTAAAGCTTCAACTTGAAAGTGGAAAATACACAGCTTAGGGCATGCGATCATCTTTGTTTAGATGGAAAGATGTTGTGACGGGACCATGCTTCGCTGATTTACAATTTGACAAAATGCTAGTTAGTGACTGATCAAGTAGTGTCCCCAGAATGGATGTGGTCTATTCGGGGCTCAGTATGAATTCTGTTCTGGAAGATATCGTTTGGGAAGGATTGTATGTCTCAAAGTTCGCGCCTACCTTAGGTACCTAGGCAGGCACGTAGGTAGGTAGAGTCAACTTGTTGCTCCCGCGCCTGCCCTTCCCTTGCTGCCTGCAAACCTCTCTACCCTGTCCAGTCACTAGGTACTCGCATTCACAGCCTTTCCATACTCGCGAATCTCAGGCTCTTCTGCAGGCTTGTGCAAGGGTTGTCAGAAGATATTCCCACCTCCATACTTCTATCAGGAGAAGGAGCATTACCCATTGACCACCATCATGAAAGTCCGGAGTACCCCTGTGATACGTGGGATGGAGAAATCAGCGCAAGATACTACGTTCTGCAGGTGATGTGCGCCAAATCGACGCATTTCTATCTAATGAGTTCGTCTCCGTCAGTACTAACGAATTGATTTTCTAGAAATATGCTTCTTTGGCAGCCGCTTTTTGTCAAGCAGGGCGTTGCTTTGCCACGGCTTGGCTCGGACATGGTCTATGACTTCAGCTCGTCCCATGCCGAGGCTGATAAAAGACTTGCTGATGTCACCGCTGAGAGAGATCATCTTCGAAGGAACCTTGGTATCGCCAAAGAAAACCTTCAGGATACACTAGGCAGATACCGAGCGAAGCGAACGTGGAAATGCTTGATGGTATCTGAGGGGAGTTTGATCATTACAAAAAGGATTACAGCCACAGCAACGAATTTTTGCACCGTCTGCAAACAAAACTCGACAAGAGGCATCAGAAATGCCAAAAACTTCTTGAAGATTGCAATCGGCTCACGAAAACCGTCAATAGCATGCGCAAAGAGAAACTGAAGTACGAAAATGAGCGGAAGATTCTTCGCGAGAAGCTTGCCGAGGCCGTGACTGCTCAGGAAAAGATTCAGCGTGAGATGGGTGAAACCAGATGCCAATTTTCCAAGGATCTCGAGCACGCCCAGGAGAAAGTTCGCCATGCAAACCTGCAAATAACCGAGGCCGAGGAGGAAGTCAAAGTGGCCAAGGTCGAAATGGATAATCTTCGAGACCTGGCCCAGGCGGAGAAGATCAATCTCGTGCAGGAGCGCGAGGAGCTACAAAAGGAACTGGATAGCGCCGCGAAGGATGAGAAGAGATATCAAGATGAGATCACCCGGCTCGAGAAAGATGTCGAAAGCACCAGAAAAGAGCACAAAGGCAACCAAGCGTCGCATGACAGCTTCCAAAAGGACCTCTTCCACGCACGTCAGGCAAGCGTAGCGGCAAGAGCAGAGCTCAGCGAGGTGAAGAAATTACTCGACGACAACCACGACAAGTACGCCAAGGTGGTCGTCGAGATGTGGTTCTTGGAGGAAAAGCATGCGGCCAGGTAACTCTACTTGGAAGCGAGCGCTGCAAACACCTCCACGAGAAGCGGGAGATCGTCGAGAAGCAGAAAAAGGGCGAGGCCGAGATCAAGAGGCTCCAAGACGGAAACTACAGGCTCTCATCAAAGTTCCGCAGTGGCGCGTTGGAAGAAGAACTGCCAAAGGCGCTCGAGGAAGAACTCAGCAACTGAGCTGAGCAAGAGCCAGGGGCAGTTGCCTATCTCGGGGGATATATAAGTGTCGCTCGAAAAGAGATCAATAAACCAAGAGAGAGAAAAAGTCGTATGGAAAGCTAGGAAGTGTCTTGGAAGATACGGCTGAAGGACGCAGATGATTCGGAAGACTGCGGAGTGTCTGGTGAACCAATTGCAAGGTTCCTCACAGACAGCATTCGATAGCCGATCGCTAGTATGTTGGCCAGAATGTGGGGATATAAAATTGTATTTTTGATTTCTAGCGCGGTCTGTTGTCACCCTCTACTGTCGCGAGACCTAGACCGAGTGCAGCGGAGTCGGATCATCACTTCCAGCAAGACCGGAAACTTGCTTCCCACCGGTACGCTAAGCAAATAGAGTGGAAAGCCTTTAGATTATCCCCTTTGCCAATGACCTGGCCGAGCACAGGCCCGGGATATCGAGCGAGCGGCGGGTGTGATGATGACGATAATGGTGGGAGCTGGCATGTGACTGCCGGTATCTACCGCAAGCACGCCAGACAAAGCATTTTCAGCGTCCCCAAAAGGTCGGCGGCATATCAACTAAGAAGGATCCTCCAGATTTCGACCGCAGAAGCCAGCCCCTGGCAGGGATCCCGAGCGAGCCCCCCCCCCCCATCCAGCGAAAATTTTATCCCCTTTCCTGGATCAGGTATCTCGGGGACACACGTGAGTTGCGGACGGGTTGCCGAGGTCCACCACCATCCGGCCCAACCCACATGCAACCAACGCCAGCGCGTGGTCTAGATCAAGGCAGGCCGTCGATCAAGACCGACGACAAAGAGGCGGGAGAGCTCGGCCACGGTTGCGCGCACGTGGCGTTGACGACGCCGGCCAGGCCATTAAGAGTCTCGCGGCGTGCGGCGGGATGACCCGAAGGTACGGCAGCTTTCCGCGCCCTCGGACTGTGGTGGCGGTCCGTAAATGGACGACCAAGGGCCAGCGCGGGGTTTCCGGAGCCAGTGTCGGTACGCAGTCGGCAGCGACATGTTGGCATGTGTCTCACAGGGGACTTTGTGCCGATTGTCGTGCGCTGGCAGGTCAACAGGTTATCGAGTGCAGCGCCCTTCATTATAAACATAATATAGCTTTATTGGACGCCTGAAGTTGACCTACCCGGTACCGTAGCCGAGGTTGATCGTTATTCAATTCTCACGCGTCCAGCGTTCCGGCCGTGGCCCTCGATAGCAGCATTGTACATGTGTTATTGGCAAAAAGAGACAACTCATCCGGGGGCAGCCGTGTGTGCGTGTGTGTATGTGTATTCCCTTTGGGATGAGCGTGTGTCCAGTTCTACCCAGTCTATCATTTCCAGCCAGCCATTAAAGCCGATCGATCTATCGTTTCGCTTCAGACACCATAAACAAACAAGTAGCGAAGAGAGTACATAGGCACAAAAGAAACAGACAAGTGAGTTATCCCAGCGCCGGGATGCCGAATAAATGCATCATTAACGCCAAGAATGGTTTGAGCTTATTCTCGTGAAATGTCGCGGCCAAAGACCTTGGACTTGAGCCAGTCGTTGACGACAAGCAGGCGGTTGCGAGCTGCAAAGTGTTAGATGTTGAACACAACTTCCTGACCAAAGATATAAAACTTACTGCTAAAGCACATGGAAAGGTAGGCGCTGCGCCAGAAGAGGTAAGTCATGCTGCCACCGCTGGCAATGTTGCCGTTCCACCAGCTGACGTCAGCGACGGCCTTCTCACTACCAATGTAGGCCATGCTGCCTTGGTGAGAGTAGTGGAAGGGCTTGATGTCCTTGATGCGACGGAGCTGGCGCTCGTGGGCCTCAATCTCCTTGGCAACCTCGGCGGCGTTGCCGGGCTTCAGGTTGAGGTCCTTGCTGAGCTCCCGGACGCGAGCCTCAACAGTCTCGGTTCTGGCCATGTTGTTGAACAGTCTAGCGAGGAAGCTGCCCTCCTGAGCAGCAACCTGGGCAGTAGGGGCGTATCCAGCGACGGCACAGTCGCCAATGGCCCAGATGTCACGGGTTCCCTGGACAACGAGATACTCGTTGACGGCCAGGCCGCGGCGAGAGTCCTTCTGGGCGGGGATTTTGGAGATGAGGTCGCGAACAATGGGGCGAACGGCATTGCCAGTGGCCCAGACGAGAAGACCGTAGGGAATGGTGAGGGTCTGCTTCTTTCCATCGGGGCCAGTAGCTTCAGCTTGAACGTGGGTGTCGGTGACGTTCTTGACCATGGTCTTGGTCAAGATGTCGATCTTCTCCTCCTTGAAGGTCTTCTCGGTGTACTCAATGAGCTGCTTGGAGAAGGAAGGGAGAACGTTGGGGAGAGCCTCGATCAAGGTGACCTTGAAGCGGTCGGCGATCTCGGGAACAAGGCGCTTGATGTCCTCCTCGAAAAAGTCCTGGAGCTCACCAGCGAACTCGACACCGGTAGGGCCGCCGCCGACGACAACCATGTGCATGAGACGGCTGACGTCCTCGGCGGACTGGTCCTTGAAGGCGGCGGTCTCGACACAATCCATGATCTTCTTGCGAATAGCCTGGGCGTCGCCAATCTCCTTCAAGAAGCAAGAGTTCTCGCGCACACCCGGGATACCAAAGGTGGCGTTCTCAGCTCCGACACCGACAACCAGCATGTCGTAGGCGACCTCGGTCTCGGATGTGGTGCCCTTAATCTCCGACGTATCCAGAATCTTGACGACCTTTCTATCGGGATCGATGGAGCTGGCCTCGGCCTCGTAGAACTTGACAGGGGCCTTCTTGTGACGGAGGATGGCGCGGATGGGCTCCATGATGGAGCGATGCTCGATGGTGCCGGTCGTGCACGAAGGGAGAAGAGGGGTGAAGAGGAAGTAGTTTCTGGGCGAGATGACGACAACGTTGTAGTTCTCGGTGTCGAGCTTCTTCAACAAAGAGACGGATCCCCAGCCAGTGCCTGTGGTTAGGTTAGCATGGGTGCACGAGCTTCTGCTCGCGGGTGGCGCGACGTACCGAGAATGACCAGCGTCTTCTTGCTGGGGTCGAGCTCAACCTGCTCCTCGGGGTGTCTGTCCTCGTAGACGACGTATCCGACGTAGGCGACGAGACCCAGGGCGGAGAGATAGGTCAAACGCCAGGCCCATCTGAAGGTCTTGCGAAGCTTGCCGGGCTTCTTGGGAGCGACATCGGCGTATTCTCTGCGGAACTGGCGCGCAGCGGTGGTGAGTTGGGGAAGGGCGGCGACTCTCGGCCTCGCGGCGACGGTTCTGAGGGACTGTCTGGAGGTGGTGGTGAGGGTTCTACGACCGGCGTTGGCAGCACGCGGAGCTTTGGGGAGGAGCTGAGCTGTGCGAAGAGAGCTCATGGCTCTGGATGAGGAAGCCATTGCTTCAATTGGTGATGGAGAGGGAGGTCAGTCCCCGGTGACCAACAACGTTGGGATAGTTGACGAGGAAGAGGCAATGCGACAATTGCGGCAAGAGAGGATGATGGAAAGAAGGATCGGACGAGGGAGGGAATTTCGGAGTCGATAAGGATGCGGCGGGCAGCCTGGTTTGGGGGGTGGCCGATTGTGTGCCGCAGCAAGAAATGAGAGATTTGCAGCTGACGGCTGGACCCTTCCAACCTGGCGGTAATTTTTTTTATTTTGTTTTTCTAAACTAGGTAGGTATCCGTATGTGCAGAAAATTTCAGGTGCCACGGGGGGTGAGGTCAGAGATGGCGCGCTCGGTGGCAGGTACCGTAGTACGCGGTATCGGTATCTGGGAAGCTTGGACGGCCAAGGCGACCCATGATTGGACAAAATCAAAAAGTAAATGTAATCCAGTGACGGACCAGAACGACTT
The DNA here is from genome assembly GCA_030867255.1 of Colletotrichum somersetense. NCBI lineage: Eukaryota > Fungi > Ascomycota > Sordariomycetes > Glomerellales > Glomerellaceae > Colletotrichum > Colletotrichum somersetense. The sequence continues at coordinate 246,910 of MU843453.1, read as the reverse complement.
TACCTACCTAGGTACTATCGTAATGTATGTGCCCAACACCTAATTACCTACCTTACCTAGTATGTATCTGTATGTATACATTCTGCCCTGCCGCAGCAGGTGGTGCGGTCTTGGCTGCGCCGAGGAACCTTTCCCTCGGGGCCCTCGTGCGATTTTCCGCGCATCCGCGCCGCCCCCAATGGAGCGCTTGTCATTCATTGCCCTTTCGGCGCCGTGGAGCGCTCTCCTTACACCACTCACACTAGGTAACAAGTTTAACAATGGACAGGCTGCCAGGCAGCTAGTCAGTCAGTAAGTAGTCATTATGGGCTCTGCGTGGGTCCATCGCGGTGTTTTCTCGCGTTTTTGACAAAAAGAGAAAGGAAAAGAAGCCACCAGCCCCGGCACCGGCCGGCCGAATCCCGGCGTTTCTAGACATTGATTTTTTTCTTCTTCGCTTTCTACGGGCCTCCGATTCAGTATACTTGGCACGCTTGATTGATGCCGCGATAGCAATCTCAAGCCAGTGTGACTCAGAAATGATTATCCCCATCCGCGCTCTTTCTCTCGCGCATTCTGGCAGGTATCAAGCATAGTCGGCCTCACTGACGCTATCCTACGACCCTGGTGACCCGGTACGACTCACCTCGTGCCTCACTCCGTCTCCTAGTTAGTAGGTATCCATGCCTCGAGTCTTGCATACCTACTTACCTACCTTACATAGATAGGTAGTACATGAGTAGCAGCATCCTCCCGCGAAACATCACTTGAGCACATGCTTTGTCGCAACCCGCATTCGATCCTCTCTTCCCTTCCCCCGAGAATGCAAGCTCGTGAACTCTCATGCTCTCGCAACTTTCCCTTGCTACACCGTAACCCACCTACCTATCTCCCAACCTAACTAGGTAGATATCTGGGAGGTTTGCCATGCCGCCCAGCAAAGTGCCCACCGAAAGTAGCCCCTCTTAGTGCCGGTTTCCCGAGGTAGCCCAGTTACTCCTCAGCGCCGATGGGAGAGCTACTACGCATGACGCCACCGGCAGACATGTGGTCATTCTGCCCGAGATTGCCCCCAATACATACCTGACAACTTCCCGATGCCCCGAGGACGCACTCCATCCGGCCGACGCCACGCCCCCCGTCGGTTCCGTTCCAAGTCCTTCCTTCCGTTCCCCTTCGATTCCTGCCCCAGTTTTCGTGCCTCGGCAGGACGCCACTACTGCCGTTTCCGGAGTCTCACTCGGTGCCTGTGCTGGCCGGCATATCCGCCCGCGAGTTGAGCGTCCTGTGGGGAAGCCACGCTCCCCGCTCAAGGAACCATTTCATCTGTTACCAGCACGTAGTCTGTCCAAAACAATTCATGCAGACGAACCTACAAATCGGCCCAACTCTCCCCCACCCCTTTCGGTCTTGACACTATGACAGCTGCCGTTCTCCATCTCGTCGCACCAGAAACATGTGGGAGCCGGCTTGCTTACGTGGTCGCCTCGGCTGACTACTAGCGACGCCTCTTTGGTTGCAGCCACCTCAGTTCGGCCTCCCTCTGCACACCCTCCATCTTCCCCTTCCGTCTTTGACTTGTCTGGTCATCCGGGCTCGAGATACTTGGCAACTCATGACGGCAACATTGCAATGGTGGGTTTGTCAGGACCATCATGACACGAACTCACAATGGCTGACAGCCAGTACCATCACCGCCTCCACGGCCATCGTCTGGAGATGGGACTGGTCCTCCGGCCACATGCTCCAAAGTTACGACCCGAGCAAACGGTCTTGGGCATTTAATTCGTCAGTGGTATTTGCAAATTGGGAAAAGTTTCCATGGCCAAGACATCTTCATATCCTTATCCCGAACCCGAACCAGAGGGCCCAGAAGCAAGCGGGATTGTGCTAGTTAGTGTGTGTCGGCACCTTTTTTTGCACCAGAAACGAAACGGCGTCTTGCACACATTCCACCATTCCACCATCGCCATTCCCGATGCCGGGCCCCCGAGCGACTGAAACGCTGCAAGACCAGGTACCTCACCAGCCTGGTAGGTGGAGAGAGTCAATGTGATGATGGTGGACACTTTGAAGCCGCTGGTAACGTGAAACAGGGTCGTGTCTGACTTGAGAGCTCACACAGGAGGAAGTGGGCCAAGCCCCCCCCTCCCCCCCCCCCGAAATAAGAAGGCCTTTCGAGTCCAACAAGTCTCCAGCAGACGGAGACTAGGCGTTGGCAACCGCCCTGTGATATTCGGTACCTGTTACGATTTTCGGTTTTTGTTTTGCTGCAAGTGGTGCGATGGCGCTAAACCGCCAGACTGTCATGCAATACTCGTCAGGTCCATCACTAACCCCGCGGAACCCGCACTGCGTCACCCAGGAACCCCTATTATCCAATAACAGCACCTAGACAGCGCATGAGAGGGCGGTAGTGGGGGCGGCGAATAGATTGAATGCCGGCAGATGAGACTGTTAGTCAGCTTTCAAGACCTCCTGTTCTAAACTAACAACCGGTAAATGGGCTACCTCGCTCTTCAGATTGATGGCCACGGCCTCCGTGGAGCCTCGAAGTGGCGATTCGAAACAACCGATATGTTGGGCAAACCTCCAAAAAGCCAAGAAAGCGTTTGGTAGGCCTGGCCACGGATTCCTTTAACTTCGCCTATCTGGCGCAAATTGGACGCGTAAGTGCGGCCCCTCGGGCGCACCCTTGCAACGTACCCAGTGACGTGCGCCTTGGTAGAAGATCGTAAGGAACTTGGCGGCCGTCGTTATGGTGAGCCAAGAAGCGGAAAATTTGTCAAGCGATGCTGATCCCGGCACATCAGCCTTGGGTGGTTGGCCTTTTTGGGATCATTTTTTTCTTCTTTTTCTTTTCTCCCCTTGCCCTGAGTAGTCCGCGCCGAACCATGATCGGCTCTGTTGCAATCCATAATCCTCAATTTCGAATCCATTGTGAGGCCGCCTTGGAAGAGTAAAGTTTACCCCGGCGATCCCGCGGTAAATCAAAGCACGGATACTGTTTGTCTCCAAAGTCTCGTACCTACCTGACCTGCCTAGGCTTTCTCAAAAAAAGGAAGTGCTGTCCATAGAGTGGACTTGTGACGCTGCGGAAAGCAGCTATTTTGTTGGCGAATGTTCAGCGTAGCGTTCAGTCAGAACAGACAAGCAAGGGGAGCGGCTCAACGGGTCTTGGGACTTTTCTCAAGCTTCAGCCGCCCGAGGGGCTCGCGTGTTCGTACGGAACTCTGGTTTCCAACACATCCGGTCATGATGGCCAGCCAAGACCTCCGCGTTCTCGCGGTCAAGCTTTCTGCGGTCCTCTAAAGAAGGGGGCACGAGCTTGGGGTGAGGAGGGAAGGATACCAATCAAGAGGCTCAGAGGAGAGTTGCTCAGATCACCTGTGCAGGTTTTCCGGATGCCAAGATGGGAGCTTAAATTCCACCCCTTGGTGTGATCACTCCCTCGAGGCGTGTTCCAGGAAGCTTCAGAGAAAGGATGAGACGAGGAGCACTCGGGGCGGCGAGGGGTCCTGGAGGCGACGCGGTTAGTACGGCACACAATGGTCGGTCGAAGGTTATGTGAAAGAGGTCGGGTTTGAGATGGGGGGGCCGTGCGGGAGATTTGCAGCGCCAGCAAGGCTTATGAGCTTGCAGGGTAGAGCAGAGTGTAGAGGCAGGCAGGCAGGCGGGCGAGGGAGAGCAGCAGGAGAGTTGCGAGTTGCATCATGTCCAGATTGGGTTGTGGACCAGCCCGTCTGGCTCCCGATCAGGGTTCAACACCATGAGGCACAAGATGAGGCGAGGCAGAGCTGGCTTTGAGCGACGAGACAAGGAATGCGGAGCAATGGCTGGCTGGCTGGCTGGCTGGCTGGCTGAAGGCGTGGTTTCTTCACTTCAGCAAGACGGTTCTGCTTCTTTTGCCAATATACTTTGTTTGATTGCCCTCCCTCCCTTTTCATTCTTTGGCAAGGCTTTCTTTCATTAGCATGGCAAATAGGGGACACTGGCTGGACTCGACTACCGCCGTAAGTACATACCTACCTAGGTAGGTACATAGGTACCTACCGTAGGCGGCTGGGCGTTCGGCGCCCAGCCATATGCGTTTCCGTGGCCCAGATCTGGCAAACTAGCTAGATGACGGAATTGAACACGCGGGATCCAACCCGATCAGGGCTCCTTCACGGTTGCGCCTACCAATAAATGGACCAAACCAGGATGAAGACGGAAAGAGCCTCAACCGTGATCCTTGGCAAGGCGGTGCGGTGCGAGGCGCACGCGACTTTCGCGAGCAGTTCCGGCCACTGGGCCGGGAGGCCTTCTCTGTTCCTTCCTTTCTTGTTCTTCCTCTTCTTTCTCTTCTTTCCGGCCAGCCACTTACGGTCCAGATAGGCCACTCAGACTGCAATGGTGATTGTGAGGGCGAGGGCGATGCTGGGCTTCCTGCTGGGCTTCCTGCTGGTTCGGCCCAAAGTCAGTCCGGCGAAAGACGACCTGCTGAGATTAGCTCTCGGGAGGGAGGGCGAAGTGGAAGATGGTGTAGAGAGGCAAACGGATGGATGGATGGTGATGTACTACGTATGTTGTCTGTTCCGATGCTGCCTCGGGTGACGGAGGTAGGTAGGTAGGGGGCTTGTCGAAAACCAAACCAAACCAAACCAAACCCACACCAGACATGTCAGAAGACGGGCGTGGCTTTTCGGTTCGGGTACTCCGCGCATCTAGAGCCTGTTATTGATTGGTTGACAGGCGCAGGCCATCGGGACTTTGGGCGTGTGACGTTCGACACCAGTACGTGCGCCGTCCGCCCGCCCGCCCGCCCGCGAGCCAGCCACCAACGGCCTGCTGCTAAGTACGTATACTGAGTATCGAAAGCCATTTTGCTTGCCAAAATGCCAGAACAGGGCGGCTGCTAAGCCAGCTACCTACACTACGTGCCTACCTACACAGTACCGTCGGTAGGTATGGGGGGAGGTGAGAGGTGAGGGAGGAAAGAGAGGTGAATGGCTACACTACACCACATACGGCATCTACTGCCTCGTTCGCAACAGGCCCTCCCCTGTCCTGAAACCCGCTCTTTCATACGCTGAGACGCATGGTCCCCTGCAAGTCTCGTCGCAGAAGGGTTCAACGTAGTGTACACCAAAACGGCCCCAGAAAGATCTCGTCGGAATGACGGGCGATTCCATCGGCCACATATTTTTGCACTAACACGACCTCAGCCGCCGTTGTGTCCTAGGTGGTTAGTTAGGTAGGTAGGTAGTCAACATCTGAAGGCCCTCAAAAAATTGTTGCTGCGCGACGAGTCTCGCCTGGCGAACTTGCTTGTCATGGAGTGCCCGTCGTCGACTCGACTCGAGTTACTCGACTCAACCTCACTCCCCCTGGTTTCGATCTTGATCACGGCCATGCTGCTTGCTGCATCCGCCAGGGGAAGGTGTCCGTCCTTGGTGGCCCCTTGATGCCCTTCCGCACGTGTACTCAAAATTACAGCGTAGCGTACGACCTGCTCGCTCGCTTTTCGTTCGCCGACGGCCAATTCCTCTCCCCCACCCACCGTTGTAATAGTGAAGCGACCCCCACCTCGCATCACAGCCAGTCTCGTCTTTCGTTCCCCTTCTGGGGTGCGCCCGTCCGTGTCTCGGTCTCTCTTGCCCCCAAATCTCCTACTACCGAAGCTTCGCCGGCCGGCCGGCCCAGGGAAACCATTGACCCGACCCTGTTGTGGGTGGGTACGGACAAGCTTGAATCTTGGAGCCACCTTGTCGTCCGCTCTCTGCGCCTGCCTACCTAGCTTATTGACTTGACTTGAATCGATGGAGGACCCCCCCATTCCAGACACCTTGCCAATGGTGCCTAGGGTCCTTGTCGCTCTAGACGCCAGGGGAAAGTATACCTACTTACCGTTCCTACATACATGCCTCGGTAGTCGGTAGCAGGCAAGATAGGGAGCGAAACCCTAACGCTGGGACACGGGAAAGAGGGAGAGAGAGATGGGAGTGCCTATTGGCCCAACTTTACTGTCATCCCGCTTTGGGAAGAGGCGATGATGTGTATATTCTGCTCCGCCGTCCTGCTTGCCAAGATGCCGTGCCATGCACTTGTAAGCCCGACACGACACGGCACGACACGACACGATACACACTCAGCTCAGGCTACAACTGCGCCTGTGCAAACCGTATTCGGCCTGCAGACCAGCCCAAGCCAGTCCAAGCGGACGCCTGAGCCTGACGTTCGGATACCCAACAAAGGGACGACACGCACCGGGTTGTACGATGACCAATCCACTTTATCGCGGGTCCACGCATCTCATGGCTAGCCTCCTTGGTACAGCAGCGGCGGGAGCAGCAGCAGCAGCAGCAGCAGCAGCAGCGGCAGCATGACAGAAAGGACGCAGAATGCCCAGGATGGGATGCGGGTCGATTCACGGACCACCCACTAGGGGCGCCGCACCCATCGGCTTTCGCGTGCCAGTTCCTGCACCAGTCCTAGTCAGTGCTGGTGCCCGCATGGGGTGCCTGGATCTATCCCTGAAGCATCTCGGGGGTCACCATCTGTCATGCAGCATGGGTCTCCCCGCGAATGGGCAATGGATGATCGACCCAGTCTGATACATACTGTCGCCTCTCGCTCTACTGCTTCTCTCCTTCCCTCCCTTCTCCCTCTTCTCCCTCCGCTCGCCAACTCTCGCCTATTGCTTGGTCTTCACCACTTTTTTCCATTCTTCCATTCCAAGGCCGGCCTTTTCCTTTTCAATTCTAACTAACCACTAGACTTTTTTGGCTGGCACCGACGTCTATTTCGTTGTTACCCTCGATATTTGTATTCCTACGTCGTACATTCACACACGGACACACACAACACTCTCTCTCACAAACACACACTTTCTCTCTCTCTCTCCATCCATCTCGCATCGTCTGGCAACCGATCCGTCGCCTCTCTTGAACCGATCCGAGCCCGTCCATTCACCCATTTTCGCCAACTCGATCACCGTCTACCCAAACTTGCTTTCGAACATCGTCAAGCTAAGGGCCATGGTTTGGACTGATTGACAAAGACTACATCTTGGCGACTATCACCGGTCCGTTACAGGATAGGATAGGATAGGATGATCGAGAAAAAGGGCATGGCTCCCCACGCAGTACAATCGGGCCAGAGGTCCGTCAAGCGACGTGCTCGCCCCGCCAACATTGCAGTGCCGCCTACGCTGCGGGAACGAGACGCCGAGTCTGACGACGAGTATGCCACCCAAGTACGGAACGCCGCAGGAGGCGTGTGGAAGAGAAAAAGGACTGCCAACTCGGGCACCAGGTCATCAGATGACACGCTAGAGCGTCGTTCGGATAGCGACAGCGACGACCGGGGACGGAGAAATCGATACAACGAACCTTCGAGCCCTGATACCCCCAGGGCAAGGCCTTCCTATAACCTCCCGGCCATGGGAAGAATTCCTGTGGCATCGCTTCGACCAGCCCTTCCCGCATTTTCGAACCCACCAACGACATCGTTCCCGGCATTGGAACCTGCTATTACTTCTCAACCCCCCGCCCTAGGTGCTCCCATGTTCTTTCAACCTGTCATACCGCAGCCGCAACAGACGACTCGTGTCATGGCACCCTACCGGCCCCTCCAGCCCGAGGATCCTCAACCGGCACCAGTGCTCGCTCCGGGTGAGCCCGACCCACCTATACCACCGGCGACCATGACAGTCACGTCTCCCCCTCGAACAATCACCGTCATCTCCACAATGAAGCCTGCTTCCTCCGTAAGTTGCCCAGAAAGACCCAGCCTGACGGCATAACTAACCTTCTTAGGCTTCACCGAAGACTCCGAGCTTCTCATCATCATCGTCAACCTGGTCTACCCCTCCGCCGATGATGACTCCGTCATCGACGTGGTCTATGCCGACAGCTTCGTCGACAGGCCCTGCAGCTTTACCACCTCTGCCATCTGTTGATCCTTCGGCGCCGAGAAAGGGCATCGATGGTCACACACACTCAACACCCACAGTAACGGCTACCTTGGCTTCGGCTGGATTGCCTGCCGAAACCATTTCTGCTCTCCCCGGGCCGGCGAGCGCCGTCAGTGACCCGGGTAGGGACGATGGAAGGCCAGCGCGAATGAACCCAGAGACGGAGCACGCCCTTATTGCTGTGGGCTCAATAGGTCAGCCTCAACGAGCAAAACGCGTCATCCCATTAGCTGACTCTGTAGTAGGATCTTTCATCTTCGCCTCATTCCTGGTGTGGATCGTCTGGAGGACAATGAAGAAGGCTTCGATGAGGAGAAGGGAAAGGGAGCTCGGCTACTCGAGCGATCGCCCTGGTATTGGCTCCAAGATCCCATTCTTCAAGGGATCCATGGGCGGATGGCAGAACTTGGACGGGCCCCGAGGCGACCCAACCCAGTACGAAAAGGGACCGAGAGGCACGTTACGGCTGGACACCGGTTTTTACGGCCCCAACGGGAAGCCAACCAACTATGGCCCTGGCGGCGCATACATTCCCAATTACACCATGTCGCCAGTCGACAGCCGTGGCAGCCCTATTCACGGCAGTCCGACGGGCGCATTGCCGGTGCGAATGAACGGTGGTACATACAACGGCCAGCAGGGCGTTTTCAACAGTCAAACAGGCACCTACACGAGCCAAGTTGGGACTTTTAGCAGCCAGACTGGCACCTATGTCAGTCATGCACCCAGCGGCTCAATCACTCAGATCATCGGACAATACGGAAACGGAACGGACCCTAACATGACGTTACGGTCAGGCGTGGGAGCTGGTGCATACTTCAACCAGTCAGAGTTGGCTCGCCAACCATCAGACGCTTACGACCCAGCCAGACGACAAGTAAACAGGGCCAGCGAGCTCTCGTCCATTTCATCTGGCTTCGGCGACGGTGACATCATTGTACCAGGCATGCCTGGAATGGTGCTGCAACCTCCTCCGCCTGTTTCACAGCCACTGAGAGCTAGCCGAATGGGCAACGATCGGATGTCGTGGGCCAACAGGAGCAACCGCGAGACGGTCTACACAGAGGCCAGCGAGGACCTGCCGCCCAGATTCAGGACAGTCGACAGCTGGGTCAACCAACAAACCGGTCGCGTCAAGAGGGCGCAAGCACGGCCCCAGACTGATGAGGACATCCCGCCTGTGCCTGGTCTTCCGGCAGGGACAGGCCAGAACGGGATGCCGCCTGAACCCCAATTCACCATGATGATGCCGGACGGGGAAGTACCTCGCCGGCCTGATAACGCGTCGTAACAGCTGGACGCGACCCGGCGGACGCCGCGGCTTTTCTTTGTTTTCATACCCAAGCATGGCGCTGAGTCGGCAGGAGTCAAAAAGCGGGGACAGAAGGAAAGGGGATGTAATACCATCATAACACACACATACAAAGGAGTAGCCAAGAGGTGATCAAACTAGGAGCTTTTTGACCACTGTACACATACATAACTCCCTGTATCTGCCGCTTCTTCAAGCCTGGCGCTTGGGAGCTATCTTGCGGCGTCAGACTTCACACATGGCACGTGGTTGTTTCGGCCTGCTTTTTTATATAGGTGGCTTTTTCCGCCTTGAGCAGAAGGCGATGTATAAAAGGGCAAAGGGGAATGTTATGAAGGAAGTGGTAGTAGTAATTCAAAAGTAGTAGGAATGCAGCACTACTTGACAATACTCTTATTGGCTATCATTGCTAGACATCCTCCTTGCTTGAGAACAAAAACGTCTTGTAAAAAATAGAATGAAATAAACATGATAAAAAGGGCGAGTTGTCGACGATGCGACTAGCGGGATCGACAGGCATCCGCCCCCATGTTTGCTAATCTGTGAAGCAATCTCAAGGGCGCAGTCGAGCATCCTAGGCACATTGACGAGCCAAGGAACGGCGGGCATGGCAGTAATGAACGCCATACTTTGAAAGATTTTTCACTTTCTTTTTCGTTTTTGTTTTTCGCCATGGTACTGCTGTGTGTGCCCGGGGCTATCTCCAATACCTCCCGTACCGCCTCTCGGGAGCATTCATCGCAATCTGCTAGTTCTCTGACAGTCCCAATCCAGCCACGGGATGAAATGTTGATGATCGGAGGCGGAGGGCCGCGCCTGCTTCCCGGCCCCTGCCGGTTTCCACCGTCTTCAGCCACCTATATGTGCGTAATCACATTAGGGGGGGGGGGGGGGGGTGCCAATCGGTGCCGCCGCGGAGAATTGCGTTCAAGCTTTTCTTCCCCCCTGCGAGAGATTTAGTTATTCGCAGTGACTACAGGCTGGGTAGTTGGCGTATAGCTGGCGCCGCTGCCATGTTCTGTGGGACGCCAAGGCAGACTTACACACTACCTGGCTCCGGGTCGCAGCGGGCAGGAAGGCGGCTGACGCAGCGCCCCGGTCTCCGATGCGCGTCAGAGGCATATTGGGGAGACGCGGGCAACAAGCGAAGGAAAATAAAACAAAGGCCCTAAATGAGCGCTCATGAGTCCTAAGACGCTGATCTCTCTCTCAAAAAAAAAAAATACCTTTTCCCCTTTTCTGATTTTAGTAAACAGGTAACCCCCTCGGTCTTGGAAAAGACAAACGTTCCAAACGCCCATGGAGACCCTCGGACGCTCTTTTGCAGAGGGGACGACTCTGAAGTTGCACAGCCACACGCGTTCTACCCGTCCCGGCAAGCGGACGAATCAGTGAAGCCGCAAGGAGGAGACAAGCGACCGGCTGTTCTGTGGCGGAGCGCGGACGTGGGCCTAACCTGAGCGGCAGGCGGGGCACAGCGTTGACGTACATACCTTCCCACTTGACTTGCTGTACGAATACGTCTGCAGGTGCATATACCGTACACGCCACAGTAGGTGGGGGAGCCAGGTTTGAAGTCATTCCTGCAAGTTCGCTGCTGCGTCCGTCCTTCTCTTTACTTCCCTTATTTCCTCGCTGCGTACCTGCCTCCTACCTTCCGCCCTTTGTCGACAGCCCGGCCTTCTTGTCTGGTGTGAATACTTGAATTTCCATTCTTGTTCATCTACTTTGGTGTCTATACCTCATTTAATGAAAATCGCCTTCGCTTTTCCTCGGCTGGCTCCCTTCTTCCTCAAGGCTCGACAGAACTTTGGTCTCGAGAAGCCTTCCCGTTGTGTGGAGACGATTCCCCGTCGATCCCTCGGGTATATTTGGCAGTACGTACGTACGTCGGCAGCGAGTGACCTGCGCCGTTTCCCTGTCTTTCAGTAGCCAAGCCTGACGGGCGACGGATGGCTCAAGGACTCAGCCCACTTGACCTCGCACACCACCCTTCGAGAAGGGCCCAGCCGCCTGATTGCGCACGGCCTAGCGTCCTTATAAACTACCTGCCTCTGTCTATCTCGAAACACCCCAAAAACATTAAACAAAAGGACGCTCGAATCGTCGCCTTCCTCGCCCTTCAACCGCAGCAGCGTGCACCCATTTCTCGAGTCGTCGGCTTAGTTCCAGGCGACCGCCCACGATGCTCGACGAAAACCTCCCAACCTTCCACTTCCGACCCTCCTCGGACAACCCCCAAAATACCATTCTCTACTTCACCCACCAGGGCTCCGACCCGACGCCCAACTACCTCCTCAAGCGCGCGGACCCCGCCAACCCGATCGCCCGCAACAAATACGCTGCCGCTCTCACCGACATTGCTTCCCAGCAAATCATCTACGCCGAGGTCCTCGTTGAGCCGGAATGGACTCAACCAACCCTCTCCGCCGCAGAAGTTCGTGCCCAGAACGGCACGCCTGCCCCGCCACAACCCATTCTGCCTGACCAGGTCACCTTGCAGCTCTACAACCCGGACTCGCAGGTCGTCATCAAGACCAAGGCCGGCAGCTGGGGCAAGACAGACAGCTGGGAATTTGAGATGCCAGAGCAAAGTTTCCGCGCCCCGAGCGCCAGCCTGATCGATCGGTCCGCCGACGACCCGCCTGTCAGCGACACCGTCCCCAAGGTCGTCTTCCGTTGGAAGCGCGACGGTAGGCTGAGCAAGGACATGACGTGCTATATGGTCGGGAAGAGCGTCGCTGGGAAAAAGAGCAAGGAACCTGACATTACGGTCGCCATGTACAAGGACCGGAAGCATGAGACCGCTGTCACCATCTACGAGCCTAATCTGCAGCGTGTCGATGTGGAAGACCGCAAGGGCTTGGATATCATTCTACTGCTCGGTGCCGAGGTCCTCCGTGACCTGTTCTTGAACCCCAGACAAAACGTCTTCAACCTCACATCGACTCTCCCACCGACGGCCTGTCGTCGGAAGAATTCCAAGCCTCTCCCTGCCTCCACGGGTTCCATCGGACCTGTACCCCCCGTGGCCGCCATGTCCGGCGCCATCGGCGACAAGCCCGCCTCACCACCGGCACAGGCAATGAACAACGGCCCACCTAGACCCAACCCCCGCGCACAGTGGGAGATTGACAACGAGACGAAACGCTTGCAGGCCATGGTGGCCCAGGAGGAGCGACAAGCCCGCGAGCGTGAGCGTCGCGACGCCGAGGAGGCGAAGCGCATCCAGAAGATGCTTGAGAAGGAGGAGAAGGAACGTCGACGGAAGGCGGCCGAGGTTGAGGCGGAAACGGAGCGTCTCCGCAGGTTATACGGCGTGCAGCCCAACGCGCCTGCGCCTAATCTGCCTCCCCGGCACCAGCCGCCGCCCGGGACTGCCCCGGGATCGTGGCACGTTGCACCGGCACAGCCTCCAAGGCCTCTGAGTGCGGGACCCTACCAAAACGGGCAACCCGGGACCAGCGCATATCTTCCGCCACAGCAAGTGCAATTTATGCCGCAGCCAAAGCCTCCACATCAACAGCAGCAGCAGAGCGGTGGCGGCCGAGGTAAGCTTCCAAACCTGATGTCGGGGCTGCTCCAGGGCCCCTATGCGAACTCGGCTGCTAGCGTCAGTAACTTCTTCCATCGGGACCGGACCGAGGAGGAGAAGAGTAAGGTCGCCAAGAAGCGCAGTGTGCATTTCTAGGGATGGGGTCATTGCTGCCTTCTTCTTCTTTTCTCTTTCTTGTTAATTGTTCCTGCAACATTGCATCTTATAGCATACCTGGCGTTTAGACCGGACCCGAGGCCACCGTTACGCTGCCATGGATGTGGTCGATCCCGGCGGACCTTAAGCGTGTTTTATTTGGATGGGATATACCATTTCCTGAATCTGGCCTCAAAGAGTTACGAATCTCATGACTTTTCTCAACTGCCCGATTCTTCCGATGAATCCATTGAGTGCTTCGATTAAATGTTTCTTTCCCCTAATAGCACGAGGGTCCTGTGGCGCACCTCTGGCCTCTCGACGACGTCACGGAGTATTTGGTATAGCGCATCGGAGACTACCGGGATGGCAAGGGACAAGCTGGGAGTGAATCCAATTCGGGCAATAGTCGAAATGCACGCTAGCCGGGGGTGTGGGGGAGGAGGAGGCCCGGAATTTAGTTCATATTCCACGAGAGCTCTGGGCTGCATTGTGGTGCCAGACAGGGTCCACAACGGCGGATCCACGCCTGCTCGAACTCCAATCCAGATTCCGCCGATTGTTATTTCAGCTGTCTCCTTTCATTGTGCCTTTTCTGAGCAGCTGTTGGCTTAGTGGGAGGCCCGAGGAGTCGAGACCAATAACCGGCTGGCTGCTATCCACAGGCTTGTTCTCCCGTGCAGCCCGCTAAACATATCCCGCCGGTTACGCTAGGTGAAGGTGACGAAAGGTTGGAGAAACATGAGCGGCCGCCTCTGCCCAAGGAGGGAAGACCCCTCAACATCAAGGACCGCCGCCTCGGGTTCGACGCGGACGCCACCGGCCCGCCCGCGTCCCTGATGACGACGACCGCCATCGTCCAGAAGTGGAACCACCCGAGGTCCAACCCATTCAAGGTGCTCTCATGCTTCTGTTGTCCACTTGTATCGAGCGCCAACGACGCCGTCTACGGTGCAAGCCCCTCTCGATCTCGTCCCACGAAAAACGGTACATGACGGCTTACACTGGACCAGGCTTTGATCCCCTATGTACGTCGTAGGGGCACCCCAAGACCTCCTCGTGAAATTCCCCATTCACCGTTCCGCAGCTTGAGAAATCTTAGAACCTTGACCTACGTCGTCGTCTAACTCGTCTTCCTCTTCCCATCCGTAGCCGAGTGGGAGCCCTGGCGCGGGTCAGGGGCGTGCAGATCTTGCAGCCCATCATCTTTGCGTCCGTGGGAGTCATGCTGGAGTTGTGGCTCTGCTTGCCTAAGATCGGACACAACGAGGAGTAAGACAAAGATGGAGAGAAAGAAACATGTCAAACTTGCGCTTGCAAGTCAAGGTACGCGGCCAGTCGTGGTAAGGGGACATCGAAGGATGATTTGAACATGGTTTCGGCAAGGCATCTGTCACAGTCTCATCCTACCCTATGGTCGGATATCCAATCATCCAGCAGGCTCTGCCAGTTTCTGGCGTATTCAGTACGCCAACTGAGCGGCCCCTACACCTCTGTGTGGAGTTTCACTCAACATCAGCTGGATATGCAAATTGACTTGCGCTTCGGATTCGTTGAGCGTTAGTCGTTCTCTCAAATAACTAGCTTCAAATCAACACTCATTCAGTGATATACTCCGTGAGAAGCAATTGCCTACGTATAATCCTAAGAACAACTCTTGGACAAGAATAGTTTCTCAGGGGCCAAGCCAAGGGATAAAGGACCATGTAGTAGCTATAGACTCATGATTCACAACCTTGGCTTAATGAAGACAAGACAGCAGAACTTGAACCACAAGGAAAAGGGAGGAAAACAAGGGTGCAGGGTCTTTGCAAGAACGATGGTAGAGAGTGGGTACCTAATCCCTCCCGTTTATTTCACCTCCTTATTCACATGAAGTGACCATCCCTTTTGATGGAAATGACCCGGTTTTTTATCTCGGGCAGTATTGCACAACCTACCTACCTACCTAGCTTCATCTAGTACTCAGGATGAGCGCTTGTGAAATTGACAGCTGCAGGTTAGGAATGGAAGGCAAAGGTTTGGCCGAAAGAAGCTATGGATGGTCTGGTCTGTGCATGCGTGCAATCATAACGTCATCCTCGGAGAAACAATCATCCGCATCCTCGACGCTCGGACCAATCCTAGTTACGCTAGCTACCAAAAATTCTCATGATGGGTCCCTCAACTGGCATGTCTGGCCCAGCTGTTGCTGAACATCCCCTAACCCATTTTCAAGCTCAACTCCATCCCAACGACTCCTCCGTCTTCGACGACCAAGGCTATTTCCTCCACAACGACTTCGTCTGTGAGCTCCATCGTCGACTTTCCATATTTGGTTGGAAAAAGTCGTTCCGCTTCGGCCTCCGTCAACAAGCGATCCTCGAACGGCTACAGGAGCTCGGGTTATTCCTCGCCCTTCCCGTAGGCTTCAACCTTCGCCTTCATACGCCCCCGGGCTACATCCGCTACCGCCTTATTGAAATCTTCGCGAAAGCGAGGTGTGCAGCCGAACAAAAACTCAGAAACGAGCGCCGCTCGTTAATTCCAGTCATAATGGTTCAACTCACCGAGGTCGAGGACGAGCACTTCCAAACCAGCCAGAATGGCCCCGTTGAGGATGATGCCGACTTCACCGACACCGGTTAGTTGAACTCATGAGCTTACGAGGCTTGGGCGCGAAACTCCGATTTCCTTCGTGTCGCGAAGCTTGAGTAACTCGCATACGTCACACGACCAGCTAGCTAACAACCCACAGACTCCGAGATCTCTGCCGACAGCGACTATGACCCCCGTGACGAGTCCTTCGCTGAGCGCCTCTATGCCCTGAAGGATATTGTGCCCCCGACCACCCGCGGCTGGATCAGCAACAAGGTCGACTTGGGCGTCAGCGCCGTCCAGAACACGTGGTACTACGGCTCCCGCACCGTCTGGGTCGTCTGCGCCACTGCCCTCATGATCGGCGTCCCCCTGGCCACCTGCTGGGCTGAGGACCAGCAGATCGAGGGCATGGAGCGCGAATACCGCATGCGCGAGATGGGCGGCGACGCGCTTCTCGCCGCCGGTGAGAGCAAGGAGGGCAGCACTGCCGATCAGATCGGCATCGCCCTCGACCGCGCCGAGGCCAAGCCAGCTCTATAAACTATTCAAATATCAAAAGCAACAACAAAAACAAACTACCACAATGCAAAGCGAAGCAAGGAAGGACGAAGCTTGGTTTTTCGAATCTCCCCCGGAACCGCGCACCAATGGCCTGACGACATTCCTGTACACCCCTTGACTCGGAACCGAGCAGACTTTTGCGTCGCTTCTTTTTTTTTTTTTGCGCTTCGGAACTGTAAATCAAGACAACTCTCTCACACTCTACAATACACCCACGGCAATCGGAACTTTGCATGCATTGCGCTCATGGATGGTCGGCAGGATGGGGTTTCCCTGCCATATTGCTTGTACTATAGGAATTCATGAGGCCGCGATAGGAATTGCCGGTAGCAGTCATGATAAAATTCTAATACCTATCCCGTTTCCCAGTGGCACTCGCCGTGACTGTGCGCTGTTCGTCTGTTCTTTGTGTTATTCACTACTGATATCACCCAAGGCATACCAGGGCACCGAAACCCAGCAGCACAACGCCAGGCAATCCCTCTGCTGTGCTGTTTCCGGTTTAGCGGGGGTCTCTGTGAGTGCCCCACCTATAGCAGAGCAGATTTGGGAGTTGAAGACACGGCAGACGAGAGTTTTCGACATCTCCAATGAGCCAGAGACGGCCTGTATGCATCCAGAACCAGCAGCGCAGTGTGTTGGGCCAGGGACGAGATGCCGGCCTCCCACATCTCATTTGGACCGGATTGCTTCCTGTGGTCTTGCCCGCCAGCATTGCCGCTGTTCAAGTGAGCGTGTTGTTTGTCGGCGCCGAGGTAGGTTAACATGGACTAATATCCGTCCGGGGGCTGCTTTACCCGCAAAGTACTCGCCAGGTGGCTTATCAAGAAATGCGAAGAGGAAAGGGGAACTCTGCGGCGTGTGTCGACGCATTCCACATTAGGGACGGGGTATGGCTGAGCCTCATACACCGGCGGGAGGGCTGGTAAAGTGTGTCTCGACTGTGTTCTCCGCGACGATCATTATGCGAGCAAGAGCTTTCTCTTGGTGGCCTTTCCATATCGCTTACTCGGTGATCACAAGTCCACGCCCTGGCCACACATAAGAGAAGCTCATATTTTGCGATCCTGTAAGCTACGCCGGAGTCAATGAGCGTCCAAGCGCGGAGCTTGATAAGCGTGTCCCGAGCGGTCTATATGGTCGGAAGCATGGGGGCACGACCTAGATATACCGACGCCCGACGTAGCAGCTACGTCCAAAGTTCGTCTCCGCCTCGATCCACCACGAGGATGTTTTATAGCCGAACAAACACAGAGCAACTAGATTTCTGCAAAGGAAGAGATGCCACAACTGTCTCGGTTGATGATCTGGCTGATGTCGTTACAGGCGGAAGCCATTCAGACGCGTATGGACATAGAGCTGAGGCACAACCACGGGTTACTGACACGAGTGCTTCAAGCCTTTCCGAGGGCGCCCTACGGAGACATCAATTCCGTTATTTCCCCTGCGGCTCCGGTAACGCCGATGCACGACTGAGGAATGCCATGCAGTCGGAGATCGCGCGTTTGCTGGGCACGAATCCAAGGACTCGGACGGGTAGCAGCTGGAGTCGATCGGTGTATACAGTTCCCCAAGACAGCCACGCCTGGTTTCCGGATCCGTCTTGTAGAAAGCCATTTTCGAGCCTGCAAGTTGTCGTCCTGCCGGACCAGACGATGCGAGCAACCACACACCGCAACGGGGCAGGTGGAGGAAAAGGCCAGGCCCTTCGTTCAACCATGCTGGACAGCCACACATATGACTTGTCGTCTGTATTTCTTCTACATAGACTCGCACCTCATCATGGAAATATTGTGGTGCCCAGGGACGGCGGTAACAACCCCCGATGCTGCAGGTAATTGAAATTTCGATGGGGGTTGCTCGATGGCGACAGCCAGAACCCGGCTGTGTTTGAGCAAGCCAGCGGCGGCTTCCGCCTCGTGCCCGAAATGTTAGAATTGAAGCGAGTCCCTGAATGGCTCATAGTTACATGTGCGTGATATAGAAGGCCGGGCCAGGCCAACCTGCGAGCTCCTAGACAACTTTCACCTAAAACCTAAAGGTCATCGGGTATTTTTTCTTTTCTTTCCCCCTAAACTTTTCTCGCACAACGCAGTTATTCGAGTTGCTCATGGGGTTTCAAATTTCAGACTCGGGGTAGGGGAGGGGGAGGGCGGCCTGTCTCACTTCACGGACCGGTTGTTCCTCCTGCCCGGGAACCATCCAGCTCCGGGATCGGGCTCCCGTCGACCCACCCCGCCTCGGAACCAGGGTGTGGGCGGGGCCACCGTATCGTTTCCCGACTTTCCCGGTGGACATCAGCCTTCCCTCCCCCGCAAAGAAACAGGTACCGCGCTGACGGCTTGCAGGCGTTTCCTCCTACTTCACAGCCCAGAAACCAAGGGACGCTTCGAAAGGTTTCATTCACGCTACATCACATATACTGGTCGTTCGTTTCCCCCCCCCCCCCTGTCCGAGAAAGCGCCATTTGCTTGACCCCCCAAAGGCTGTCTCTGCACCGGCCACCTGGACGGCCCGCGTTACACTTGTCGCCTGAGAATCCAGCCTGCTCATCCCAATGCCTGAAAACTTCGTCGGCCTGGTTCGAGTCAGCATTTCACAAGCCAAAAATAAGAAGATTTTTTTTTATAAAAACCAAAAAAACAAACAACCCACTCTGGACGAAGTTGTGAGGGTCTCTCGAAAGTCCTACCGATAGGGCTCTACACGATGGGCTCACACCCCGTAGCAGATATGGACTTCAAAGCCCTTCCGAAAATCGAGGTACGACATCTCTTGCGGAGAAACACTATCAAAACGTCGAATTTTGATATCGAAACCTACCTAACACCCGCTTAGCTCCATGCTCACCTGACGGGCAGCATAAGCCGTCGCGCACTCCACGACATCTGGGTCCGCAAGAAGCAGGCAGGCGAGACGGACCTCGCAGATCCTCTCGTCGAGATGCCGGATGGCAAATACGATTACAACCTCACCACGTAACGTCCCCTTGTTTTTCTTCGTACTTTCTTCCCGCCTTCCTCTTGTGCATCTAACCATTCCGACCTCCCCCCTCTAACTGCAACCATCACAGATTCTTTCCCCTCTTCTCCTCGTACATCTACAATCTCATAACGGACCCAGAGACCCTCTACGCCGCAACCCAATCCGTACTCCAGGATTTCTACGCCGACGGTGTGACTTACCTTGAGCTCCGCACCACACCGCGCTCTCTCCCGTCGCCGACGCCGCAGCCGCCCTCCGTTTACGTCACTACGATTCTCTCGGCAATCGCCGCCTTCGAAGCTGCTCACCCTGACCCCCAGGCGATGCGCACACGTCTGATCCTCTCCATAGACCGCCGCCACACCCCCGCCCAGGCTCACGAGACCGTCCGCCTCGCCGCCCAGTTCCGCGGGCAAGGCGTCGTCGGCGTCGACCTCTGCGGCGACCCGGCCGCTCGCGTTCACGGCGTGCCCGGACAGGACGACGTCTCCATCTTCCGCGATGCCTTCGTCGAGGCCAGGAAGCTTGGGTTAGGTATCACGGTCCACTTTGGCGAGGCCGAGTGCTCGGGCACCGCCGGCGAGCTCGCAGAAATCCTATCGTGGGAGCCGCAGCGGCTGGGGCACGTTATCCACCTCGGCGAGGACGTGAAACGGCAGATCGTGGAGCGAAGGATCGGACTGGAGCTGTGCCTTAGCTGCAACGTGCATGCGGGCATGATCTCGGGCGGGTTCGAGGGGCACCATTTCGGAGAGTGGTGGGCCGTGGAAGGGAGCATGATATCTCTCGGCGTACGTCTTCAAGCCCCTGTCCCTTCTTCATTGCACCCCCTTCTTTACGAACGAGTCATTCAGAAGGCCGTGCTAACTCGCAGGACTGCGAATAGACCGACGACGTGGGCGTCTTTGGCAGCCCCCTGTCCAACGAGTACAGACTGGTAGCTGAGCACTTCAGACTGTCCCGCGACGATATCTGCAAGCTCACTCGGCAAGGGATTGAGTCAATCTTCGGCGGCGAGGACGAGAAGGATCGTCTTCGACGAGTGATGTGGAAAGCTTCATCGGCCGAGCGGATCTGAGCGCCGGGTCCGTGGACGGAGGAAGAACAACCGAGAGCGGATCGCGAGCAAGCCATCCATTATTTGCATCTTCCTCTCCATTATGCCAGCCGGCCCAAGAGGAAATCCGAGTCCCCTCCGCCCTTCCTTCTCTGATGGGCCTGGCACACCACCAGTAGAGCGTCGACAATACTGTCCACTGCCCCCTCCCCCCAACGGCATCTTGCTGCACGGTTGGCTCGGCCGTTCAGACCAGGCTTAGAACTGCTGAAGAACCCGAGACCTAATTTTTGTCGCTTCCGAACTCAAGAGGCCCATTTGTCCCTCGATCCCGCGTTTCTAGGCCGTTAGTAACCCCCTCCGTCTCACCCGTCAATGCCTCCTGTCTCGTGGCCTGGGGATTCGGATTGGCTGCGCGGCCTGAAAGATGGTTCGTGCCGCCAAACCAAGTGTGGCGTTGGTCTGATGGATATCCCTGGTACGCCGACAGCCCCGGCGCGGTATAGGTATACGCTTTACGATGCAACTTGCATCGCGACTGGATGTTGTGCATCCAGACACCAATCGGCGTTGTTCTCTCGCGACATCTGTCAACCGTGTCTCCCTGCTACCCAACCGCAGCTTGCACACCCGCTATGCAGATCCATGAAGTGGCTGTTTAGATCAATTCCAAGTGTCAAGAATGAGTATCTATCCGTCAAGGCCGGAGTCCTTTTTTCTCCGTCTCCCTCCGACTGTCGTGCTACCTTCGTCCTAGGCATATGCTTCATGATAGTCAATACCAAACTTTCTTACCCCTAACCCCCAGTGCGTATTCTGTCGGTACCTCAACACCTGTGCACTGAAAGTATGCTCGATTGGGAAGGACACTATTAATAACTGAACAAGCTTGGTCCTCCTTAAGACCCGCTCTTTCCTGGCTTATATTTATGTTAAATTATGAGACAAGCCATGCCTTGTAGGGACAGCGTCCGAGATCCTAAAAGGCCCCGAGGGTTCAAGCTCGTCACTTTGCTCGATCACGATGTACTGTAGGGGTCGGGGGTACAGGCAAACCACGCCGGCGATACGGCGCGACCAAAATCCAGGTGCTTGTCATTCGGCCGCTTGCCCGCTGAGTCTTTGGACTAGTGTGCTTCTCCAAACTCTGCTCAAGATCCTCTGGCGGGAGGCGAACGGGGGACGGTTCCAACTAATTAGTTACTAGCAGAAACAGGCGTTTGCCGGCGGCAAGGACGTGCTGGGTTGACAGGAGGGTTTTCACCTGGTAGTGTGCAACAGACGGTCACGGCGCCGGCCGATCCAGTCGTAGGGCTAGAATCCGGCAAAACGTATCGACTGCTGCAGCCTCAAGGCTTCATGTCGGTTGGGTATCGAAGCTTGTGGCACGCAAATTCCTGTCCTGGTCACGATAAGGCGGCGAAACGGGGTGACATTTTGCCAAGATGACGACATTGTCTGCCCTCTGAGCAGGCTGTTTTTTCAATGCAGAACTGCGGATTCTTCTTGTCAAAACGACTGATGGTCCTCGTCCTTCGCCTGCAGTTGAATAGATGCCCGGGCCTCATCGGGGCTGGATCGTCCAAAGGGTGCCCGCTCGCAGCAAAGGCAATCCTGGCGTTGTACTATGAAACGGCCAAAACAGGAGGCATGTGATGAAGAGTAAGCGTCCTCGAGAGGGGGACGACGTCTGGGTGAAATTGGAGGGTTACGAAAATGGGGGACTAACGGTTAATGCAAGTGGCGAGTGGCCATTGGAGCCACGGACAACCGGATCTAGCTCGCGATCTGGAGTGAAGCAGGATACATGAAGCCTGTGCGATCCCCGCAGTGGAGGAGGAAGCATCAATGTCGATTAGCGTCCGGCAGAAGATGTTGGTTGAGGCGGGATGTTGTCGGTAGCAAACACTGCAGCAGATCAACTAAAGCATCGGCTGGCCATAAAGATAATTGGTTGCTTTCCGGTCACTTTCTGGGCGTCTTTTCGGCCACACGCCTAGCCAATGTGTCGGCGTGCGACACAGTGCCCGGCGGCGTGATCGGTCGCAGCTTTGCGTCGCCCAAGTTGTTACCAGGTGCATACAGTTAGTTAGCTGTATGTTGGTGCAGGAGTCGCGCCATACTTGTTGAGTATCGCCGATATATGATTGTCCTAGTCGTCTGTTTGCCTCTGTGACCACCCAACTCGCCCGTAGCAATCGATGTTCGTTTAAAAGTATGAGGTATAAGTACGTGAAGTTTCTCTTCGGTGTGCTGGCGTCTTCGTGCCAAGTACGTCAGAATTGCGTTTTGATGGGAAAGTGAGCCGTGGAAGGGATTGGCTTAAGTAGCGCCAACCTGAACGGTCTGGTGATACACAAGTACTACGCATACTGGCGTTCCACAACCTTACCCATGAATGAGACCAGGCTTGATGTAACCATTGTCCACAGTAGAGGCGGCAGACGGAAAACGACAGAAACGGGTTCCTTTATTGAACACAGCGCGCTGTTGGTGGTAGTGGGGCGAGCAAGATGGCCGACGCGTGCATGCAAAAGCAGAGACGAGCCCATGCTGCATTAGTTAGGGATTGCTGAGATATGTGTGGTTGTATGAAGAATAGCTGAGAGGGGGGTACCTCATCTGCGTCGCTGTGTTCCCCCTCGGACAATGTGTCGATAGGTACTTAACTCTCGCGTCACTCGAACCCGCACATCTAGGTACCGAAGACCATCCAGGCAAGGTGGTTCGACAGTACCAGCGAATTCGGCACAGGCAGAGAGGCACGTACGTGTGGCTCGGCTCGGCCTGGCTTGGCTTCGCTTTTCCGTTGGACTGTCACCTTGTCAGGCGCTGCTACTATTGTTTGTTTGACACTAGGTAGGGCCGTCCAAACCATGATGCATTCCGTCTGGTTGTTACGGTAGGGACAAGGCGGGCTAGGCCAAGGCAGTCAGTCAGTGGGTTGCAGCATCTAAACCTTGTAGCCCCGGGTGGTCCCCCAGCACAGGTAGGTAGGAATCGACATGAGTGAAAAGCCAAGTCGGTCGACACAACCCGAATCCTGGGCCCCAAAATATGCAGTCGTGGAACCTTAGGACTTACGACGTGACGGCACCGGCTGGGCCTGGACTTGGACTAGAAGAGCTTGGGGCGCCCGTGCCTCGCATTGTGTAAAAGAAGAAAAACCCCGTCAACCGTCATGCCGGGAGCACAGCTTCAACGCTGCGAATGGTACGGCATGCCGTGTATGGGTCCGTAGGTGGCGGCAGGAACACTCGTGTCCAATGCCCACGGTGCCCCTCTCCCCAGTCCCCTACTCTCATGGTTGGTCTGGATGAGCACTGCCGAGGGATAAGAAGACGTGAGTAAGTTGGACGGCAAAGCTGATAAAACGCGGAAAGACAAGCGGGAATGCTGGATGTTGTCAGTTGTTGGGTGACGGAACAGTTCACTAGGTATGATTGGGCCAAGGAAGCGGATGGTTGGCCGAAAAGTTTGCCAACCTCCATCTGGCTGCGCTAGGATCACCAAATCGTCCGTTGCTCGTCGTGCTTGTCCTCTCAGCAAATGAAGGAGGGAGGAGACGGGAAAGCTAGGAAACAAGCGGTGCACAGGCCACGAAATAGCTGTTGCCAGAAGGAGGGAACCTACTTACTGCATAGTGCGGGTGACGGTCAGTACCCAATGCATGTATCTTATGTATCTATGTGTAGACAAGTATAAGTGACTCTGAATGTAGTCGGGTGGCATCTACAACCAACCAACCAATTTATTTTCTATCCTTTATGCAGTGCAGAAGGAGACAGGCCCACGGTGCATTTAGTCTCTCTGTCTACCTACATCCTACTAAGGCAAGGTACGCACCGCAAGCGAGACGCAAACGCAGCAGTGTACTATGCTAGTGTAAGTTGAATGTACCTTGGGTACGTACTGCAGTAGGTCGATATATGGAATAGATAAAGAACAAAAAATAAAATGAAAAGACCGAACATCAAAAGAATCGAAAGAATTAAACGAACAAGATAAAATTCCCGGTCAAAACTCTACCTTTGCCGTACTTCCTTTTGACGGCTTCTTTCCTTCCGTTCCGGGTCTGACCTTGAGCAATTGGGGTTTCCTGCGAGCCCGACGCTCGTAAACACACGCTCGAATGGCATCTCCGCTGGCCGCAGCCTGCGCAGTAACACATCGAGAGATTGCTGATTGGATTCGAGATCGTGAAGGAAACCCACAGGGTATGGTGCTTGTCGTCAAGTTCCGATGCGCACCTACCTACCTGGGACAAAGTCTCGCGCTTGCATTTCGCCAAAGGTTGGTTTAACGAGAAGCCTCAGAAAAGGAGGGTGCGTGCCGGTGCTGCGGCAGGGCGGGCGGCTCCATTTCCCCACTCCTACCGTCATGTAAGGTATGTACAGGTATATGGATACCATGTATTCCTCGGTACCTAGGTAGGTATGTATGCACCATGTCTTTGCTTTCGCAGTTTGCGTGCTCCGAAGGCGGTACGTATCGTCTTGATCGGACCAATTACCGGGTTCCTCTGCCAGTCCGTTGCCATGGCCTCTCACCAAGAGGATTCAGACGTTTTCCTCTGGTCATGTCACTCGTCCGAGGCGAGGCGATATCTAGATGCCTGCCGCGAATGCTATGCTACAGGCCGTGCACCAAGTGTACACTAGGTAGGTAGGTAGGTAAGGTAGGTAGTACACCGGTCCGTCCCAAGGTGGAGGTGGATGAGGTGGATGAGCCGTGTGTGATGGAGCAGAAAAGCCAATCTTTGTACAAAGATGCCTGTGCGCAACAATTGCCTGGCCGAGAAGGAGAGGGAGAGGAAACGGCGAGTTGCAAGGCTCATGTCAGTTTGACCAAAATATGACCGAACGAACAGATGGGCGAGATAAGCGTTTTCTGTACATATGCCGGACTAGAGGCGACGCACGCTGTCAAAGCCGAACCCCGACCCCAGCTCAAGTCGGGCTTTCCGTATGCATACAACCCTCCAACCGACTGACCGACTGACTGACTGCCTGGTTGGATTTCCCTCTGTGTTTGCATTTGGGGATGCATTTCCATATTCGTCCAGAGACCATTTAGGCCCTTTGTAATGGGTTGCTGGTGGACTTGTTCAGATTGCGATAGTCGTTTGCTTCGTGTGGCATCGTGTGGCATCGCATCGCATCGCATCGCATCGCGTCGCGTCGCATTGGCGCCGGCAGACGGACGGGGAGCGGATGGATGGATGGATGGCTGGCTGGCTGGCGGGTTCGCCTTGCAATACCTAGGGTAACTGGTCCATCCATAAGCGAGCAACTCTATCTCGGGATGAAAAGGTAAACGTGACCATGCTTTCGCTGTACTTATTATCGCCGCCTCTCTCCGAAGGCACAAAAGGACGAGACGAGACGAGACAGACAGCTCGGTCTCGCTCCGTCGGCCGCAGAGTTTGGGTTGGTTTGCCGGTGGCAAGAATGAGACGCTGCATCGGAGTCGATGAAGAGATGGGTTAGTAGTGTACCTAGTTTATAGTAGGTGGTGATGTGTTGGTAATGATGGCCCATCTCTTTCAACCAAAACCAAGGCGACGGAAACGTGCGGCCGTGATGGCAATGCCTAATTTATTGTATTACAGTACCAGGGGCCAACTAAATGTATTTATGAATATGTGTGTAGGCACAGGTTGAGTGGCACACGGCACAGGCAGCTTCGTTTCTGCTTCTTTTCTTTTCCTTTAGTCTTCCTCTTCTCCTTCTTTTGCCCGATCAATCAACGCCGCATCCCAGTCTGCCCAGTGTCGGGAACACCCCTCTCCCTTTTCATTTGAGCACGACTTGTGGTGTACCTGACAGACCCTGGCAATTGCTCCCGGGGTATTTCTTCATCTCCCCCCCCCCCCCCCCCCCCCCCCCCCCCCCCCCCCCCCCCCCCCCACCCCTCCTTCCCCATCCATCTGCGAGCATGCCAGGTTCCAGAAACCCACCCATCCTTAGGCCGTCCCTCTTTCCCTTCCGTACGACCCAGTAGCACACTACTGCGTATTGTAGTATTATACAGTATCTTAGTATCTACCCAAGGCAGGTAGTACACTATATGTGCACATCTGCTTATATACAGTTCGCTAGCGTATGCAGAAGTCGCGATACGGACATGCGTCACCGATGGGGCCTAGGCGCGATGGGGGGGGGGGAATGAAATGAAATGTACCGATACAAGCGAGTATGCCCCACCTCTGTCTGTACACTTGTACATTGCCTCCTTCCCTCTTTCCCTCTTTATCCCTACCTACCTACTTACAGTACTACGTACAACATAATATGTACGTATGTACAGTCAGTCCTACACCACAACCGTAATCTCTCTTGCCTGAACCCGGTCCAGCCGACAGATGCACACACACACACACACACACACACACACACCACGCTTCGGCTCGGTATGGAATTGGCATCGGCAACTTGCAAGAGTCACTGGATCCGCCCTCGACGCATCCACTCACTCAGGCAGGCTTCAGCTGGCCGACACGCACGCACGCACGCAGGAACCATCACTCGCTCGTTTCTTTCCTTCTTTCCTTCCTTCATTCCCTCTTTCCCTCCTTCCTTCATACTACCTAGTTTCGTTTAGTGTCGTGCAGCTTAACTGTACGTACATACGTTTACTCCAGTTTAGTAGGTACGAATAGATAGGTACCTACATGGCCACTCTATTCCGGTCTCCCGCAGTCAGTCAGTAGGCTGAGACTGGCTCGCGTACACGGCTCAGCTCCTGGTCTGGACTCATTCATCTCTCTTCCCGTCCGTCTCCATCGATCATTGAAGCCGGCGATATATCCATCCATACCTAGTGTAGGTACTACAGTAGATTCCATACCCACCAACCAACCAACCAGAGCGAATCCTCCGGACCTAGCTTAGCTCGAGGCACTTGATCCATGGCATGGTGGCACCAAAGCCACCTTGGGGTACATCTGTCGCGTCCTCCCAATTTCAGTCCACATACTCTGCCTCGTTATACTCTGTAATATCTACGATGTACTAACCTAGATACGGGTACCTTGCACAGTGAATTTATCCCCCTGCTGTTGTTGCTGCTGGAATAGTTGCTATTGCTGTTCTTGCCAGCAGCATCACTTCGTCGGTCGGCCGAGTCCGGTTGACTTTTGAAGCAAGCAAGCTTCAAAGCGACTGGTCCTTATGAGCGTCACACTCCACCTGGGCACAGTCCAGTCCAGTCCAGTCCATTCGACAGCTAAAGGTGGCTTTGTGTGCGGCCTCAGACTACGTACGGCACGTAAGTAGTTGACAGGATAAGGAAACAAAAGGACGGAGGTGGCATTCTGTGTGCTCAGCTGGTTCAGGTTACTGTGCCTCGAGGTCTGCCTATGTACCTACGTACTACGAATACAGATAGACACGTCCATCGCACGCACACATACACACACACACACACACTCTCTCTCTCTCTCTCTCTCTCTCTCTCTCTCTTTCTCTCTCTCTCTCTCTCTTTTCTCGTCCTCGCCCTCCTCCGTCTGTCCCGCCCCCTTTTGGGTTGCTGCCCCCCACCCGCTAGCATCCCGTACCGTGCCTTGACCCATGTCTGTCTCGTCTCGTCATCCTCGGAACAAAGGATTACACTAGAAGTCGGCTCTGCTAGCTGCATTCGACAGTTCATGGTCCCATATGTCTTTGAGAATGGAGAGAGAGGTTGTGTCTCTTGGACACGGCCTTTCGTTCATCCGTCTCTTCCTCTCCCTTTTGCCCTCTGTCTGGTCCGCCGCCTCATGACCGAGAGGCCGAGAGTGCTCATGCCTTGCTGCGTACATTACACTCCACACTGTTGCTCCATTCTTCCAATTGTTCGTCTGTCCTTATGCTGCACCACCTTGTTTGTTCCATATAGTTTCCATGCAGGTGTAGCAACTTCATCCGACCTCGACGCAAGGGCTCACCTTGGCTTACCTTGTCGGTATTTTAGTAAGTAGCAGGCCCTGTTGCCCGCCTGTACACTCTCCCGCCTCGTACCTGCTTAAGGGTCGCCCTGATTCACTGTAGGTAGTGTAGTATGTACAAGGTTACAGGGCCTCCACCAAAGACGGACGCCCATCACCCACTACACTAGGTACTTCGTACATAGGTAGTACCTGCTCCACCTCCCGGCTACCTCAGGCCCCGAATCCCAGCTTGGTCCAGGTTCAGGCCCCAGCACGCCCCCAAACAGCAGCAAAGACGTAGAGACAAGACACAGAGCGTGTGTGTGGGTGAAAAAGAGAGAGAGAGAGAGAGAGTACTCAGCAAAGGGTGGGAAAGAGAGCCTAGTGGAGACTCGAGACCGGCAAAACAAAAGAGAGTGAGGGAACACTACTATGTACGCAGTAAGGTAGGTACAGTAGAGGGGAAAGAGAAAGGGACCCACCCACCTGGGCTCGACATGGCGACCGCCCCGGCCCTTGGTCAAGTTGGTCGGTCGCCCACTGCATTTTCTAAGTAGTCCTAATCCTGCCTGTCCCGTCCTGGTCAGTTCCCCGTCTTCCTCTTTTAGGGGGGGTATTTTTATTTTATCTTATTATTCGTTTTTTTCTTCTTTAGTTTCCTCGCCCAATCCACCAATCCAATCCAAGCCCAACTGTCGACCATTGCCAGCCAATCCCTCATCCACCACCATCCTCCACCACCGCAACCACTACGACCATTCCCGGACGATTTCACCTTACCTTTACTTACCATCCGTCCATTCTCTTCTCTCTTTCTTTCCCTCTCTCCCTATCCTATTCTTCCTGCTGTTCTTGTTCCTGCTCCTCCTGCCCTGCCCTGTCCACCCGACTACTGGGGTTTTCTGCATAAGGACCTTCCCACCCAACAGGTACCTGCAATCACACCCTCGAACTGCACGATTGGCATGTACCTGCGCTGTCCTCTCTAATAATTCGACCCCCCCCCCCCCCCCCGGCCGACCATCATTTCCCTTTAACCCTGCTGTTTTACTGGTCCACGGAGAGTAACCCCCCCTGGAGCTTGCATTCCCCTTCCAACTGGAACTGGACAACCACCACACGCACGCACACCTCTCTTTCCTCCCTCCGCCGGCTCCCGTTCAATTTCAATTCTAATCCTCAACCCTTATCCAACGACTGACGGCCACCACCACCACCTCCTCCTTCTCCCGATCCGACCTCCTCGCCCACCCCCATCCGCCATCACCATTCGTCGTCTCGACATCAGCAGCCACCCCTCTCTCTCCGCCATCCCATTGATCGAGGTCATTAGTCCACGACGATGAACTCCCAAGGCCCCAACGATGTGTCGCCCGAGGCGATGCAGGCGCGCATTCAACAGGCGCGACGCGAGGCTGAGACACTCAAGGACAGGATCAAGCGGAAGAAGGATGAGCTCGCCGACACTACTCGTGAGTCCTCCCATCCTCCTCCTCCTCCATCACTTCGACATTGCCGCCGTCTCAATTGCTCCCTCCGAGTCGCCATGCTGACCATCCATTGTCGTTTACAGTCCGCACCGTCGCTCAGCAGGCCCACGAGCCGATCCCCAAGAACCAGCTGATGAAGGCTAAGCGCACTCTTAAGGGACATCTGGCCAAGATCTACGCCATGCATTGGTCAACCGACAGAAGACATTTGGTCTCCGCCTCGCAAGATGGAAAACTCATCATTTGGGATGCCTACACGACGAACAAGGTCCACGCCATTCCCCTACGTTCCTCGTGGGTCATGACCTGCGCCTACGCACCCAGTGGCAACTACGTCGCTTGCGGTGGTCTTGACAACATTTGCTCCATTTACAACCTCAACCAACAGAGGGAGGGCCCGACCCGTGTCGCGAGGGAGCTTTCTGGCCATGCCGGCTACCTATCCTGCTGTCGCTTCATCAACGACCGGAGTATCCTCACATCCTCGGGTGACATGACTTGTATGAAGTGGGACATTGAGACGGGCCAAAAGGTGACCGAATTCGCCGACCACCTGGGCGACGTAATGAGCATCAGCCTCAACCCGACCAACTCAAACACTTTTATTTCCGGTGCCTGCGACGCCTTCGCCAAGTTGTGGGACATTCGAGCCGGCAAGGCCGTCCAGACATTTGCCGGCCACGAGTCCGACATCAATGCTATCCAGTTCTTCCCTGATGGCCACTCCTTCGTTACGGGCTCCGACGACGCAACCTGCCGCCTTTTCGATATTCGTGCTGATCGCGAATTGAACCTCTACGGCGTAAGTTGGCATTGTATTGACACCGCTGCAGCCCGTCGAACATAGCTAACCTGTTGCATCGCAGTCGGAATCGATCCTTTGCGGCATTACCTCAGTGGCTACCTCGGTCTCCGGCCGGTTACTGTTCGCCGGATATGACGATTTTGAATGCAAGGTATGCTTTCAATTCCGCTGAAGCTGTGGGCCGTGGCCTGATGATTAACCCTTTCCTAGGTTTGGGACGTGACGCGTGGGGAGAAGGTTGGCTCGCTCGTCGGACATGAGAACAGAGTCAGCTGCTTGGGCGTTAGCAACGATGGCATCAGCTTGTGCACAGGTTCATGGGACTCTCTCGTACGTTGTCCATCTTGATTAGTCCCCTGCCGTGCCGTACTGACTCCACTTTTGCAGTTGAAAATCTGGGCATACTAAACTAACAATCCAACAACGATGACGAGGTCCTGTCTGGATATACCGGCTCCAGTACACGCGAAACCATTTTAATCTTCTGTCGAGTGGTTATTTGGCCAACTTAATTTTCGAAACCCTGAGATGTTGCCCTTTTTCTAATCCGCGAGTACTGGCGCATTCAGGACGAAGTCACGACACACCTGCTCATACCAAAGCTCACTATTCATCGTCTACCAATCCAGCTGGAGCCGCCCGTTTACCGGTACGGGGCGGCTATGGGAACTATACAGGGTCTCTTTTCTCTTATGTCAAACATCACCCTTATCGTCCACGATTCTTTTGCGCCATAGTTTTTTTCTGGGACTCGTTCCGGCGCCCGACGGTTAGATCGGGTGGTTTGTTACACATTGATGGTTTACCCAAATGTGGCCTTTCTCGAGTCATGCCTGCTTCACATCTCCCGCAACGTCTGCTACTGGACCCGGACACCGCCATGACCGCCAAGGAGGGAACGGAATCGAGCCATTTTGATACCCCACCGAAATCCAACCCTATACGCATAGACAAGCTACCACGATTCCGACACCGACATAACCTCATGTGAAGGGCCCAAGGAAGGAAAGGGCTGCACTTTGCAGCAGGAGTTTGTTTTCTATACCATCGAAGCGATTTCCCCCTCGTCGTTCGACAATTACATCGTCGCCATTTTTGTTCGTAAAAAACAGTGCGCCGCATCGTTCGATTCCGCATTTCCTTATGTTCTCAACCCAGCCGTCGGGGTGCTGGTTCTGGTAGACGAAAGCGCCGCATATTCCGCCCACGTTGTCCAAGGCGACGTGAAGCGGAAGTACAGTGAGGGCGAGCACTGTTTTGCCTCGTAGGGAGGAGGGAAAGACAGGCTACTGGAGAAGGCGGGAGTTGGGGGGGTTTTTTTTTTGGCGGCGGATTGTCATTTTCATATCCAAGTGGAATGGAGTCGGTAATGAGCGGCAAATGATATGGGGGATACCTTCGTTTCGTAGGAGGCTGGGAGGTATCGTGCTGCTCTCGGGTGATCGAACGGTGGTGGGTGGGCTGCACTCAAAGGGGAGAGACGACGACCAAGGCCGCTGTTGGAACGAAGGATACGCGTGGAATAGTTGATGGAGTTGATGAAGACGTTGTTTTCCCCCGCCCATTTGCGTGGACGCCTGCCTCAAGCCTTCTTTCCCTCTTATACCTACTTGTTGCCTGTACTATAGTTCGCGCTCAATGCTCGTTCATCCTCTGTTCAAACCGATCAGCCCTAGAGACCATGTGAGTTTGACACAATGCTTGGCCAGCGGTCAGCCAGTCTGGACCCCCAGTGCATGGAGTAACATCTGCAATTAAGATACCAGTCGGTCGAACGTACTGAGCCCGGAAACAGGGAGACGCGAGACGACGATAACCAACCTGCCGACCCACCTGTCCCAAGGGGAGCCGCCTAGCAGGTGATATCTCGGCGATGCTGGAAGAGTGCGGCCGGTGGTACATACCGGGATACTGACGGGTAGACGGAAGCTAGTGGTGGGCTGAGGGCGCAACTGCACGATGATGACGGCCTCGGAGCCCGCAGTCGCCTCCGTCAAACGACTCCGGCGCCGCGACTCTCGACGTGCCGCCCATCCACCCAACGACGGCTGGCTTCTAACATGGGAACTTGTTGAGCCGTCCCAAGGGAAGGGGAGTACGATTGCGATAAAGAAAGCCGAGTTCTCTACATAATCGCTGTCTGCTCTGGGTTGAAAGGGGTTTGCAGGAGACGAGGAAGGCAGGGCTCAGGGAATGGTATGGGGAAGCGGAAAGGAGGCACATCTGCGTCCCTTGTCTCTTGAATCTTGGAAGAGGGGGGGAGGGGGCGACGGGACCGGGAGACGTTATCCGGATGGAAGATCTGCGTCAATGGGCCCTTCGGCTCGAACCTCATCGACCGGTGTCGCCGCTGCTGTCATGGCCAGATTCTCGTATGAGCCCTGGGCCAACGTGGGGCGGCGGTGAGGTAGGAAGAAACACTCTGGGCAGAGCATTCCGGGGGCAAGGGGACGAGAAAGTAGGGTGAAGGAAGACAGCCGGGAGGGAAACTCTCCCGTCCGTGGATATTGTGGCTGTTCCAGCCGTGAAGATGGAGGGCGAACGGGCCATGGACTTTGGGTCTGGGTTCATCTGTTCCGCGCCCTGGTTCCGCATCCCACGCGAGAAAACATGGAGAGAAGGACATGGAAGGAAAAAAAAAAAAGAAACAGACCGCGGTGGTGCCCCTCCTCCACCGTTTCGCAATCCTCTTTTTCGTCAGAGCCTCGGTCGCTGTAGCCGCGATCGACACCTCCGGCTCTTTTGAAAAATCATGCGGAATAACGACTCCCGAGATACGGGCCGGTCCCCAGGCTTGTTGTATGTGATGGCGCGGTTGGTTGTGCGGGACTGTCAGACTGACATCGGCCCACGGACGGATGAACGGGCTGACGCGGTCAACGGTCTCACAGGTGGCGTCATCCTAACCACTCCTCGGGGTCTTCGAAAACATGCGATGTCCGCCCGGCCCGGCACAGACGGCGCTTGTCAAGGCGTTGGGATCAGCCCCGAAAGGGCCGCGGAGTGGGAAAGACGCCCGGGGTCAGAAGATCCGGAACCAGCTCTTGCAGACTGGTCGGCCCAGCCTCAGCGCGTGGCTACCGGGTGAGGAGTTTGGAGGGAGAGTTGGGCAGAGCTCCCTGCTATCCAACGCTAGCATCACGATTTCGTCAGTGTGACGGGTCCTCAGTTTGGTTTCGTGAAGTGGATGCTGCATGATGGTCGTTGGGAGAGACGCCTTCTATACATTAAGAGAAGTTTCCGGCGCGCTGGTGGAGTCTGGTCCATGGAGTATGTGTACAGGGGCCGAACAAGTTGATAAAAACTACCGGCACAATGCCGGCACCGTGCCGAAATGCAACACCTCAACTTGCACCTAAAAACTTTGGTAGATGAGACGGGGGACACGCGGAAGGCGTGAGGAGCTGCACCGTCGACGTCACATTTTGGACAAGTCGCTCACTTGGTTGAGTTAGTGAGTCGTGGCTCGATGGCGATTCCCGAGCACGGTAATGGAATCGACGAAGTTTGCTCATGTGCGAATTCCAATAAACAAGCAATCGCGCCAAGGATTCCCCCATGGCATGTGAAGTGTGGGTGACTTCCAGCACCCCTTGCTCGCCAGTGCTAAGTTCGTTTCTCTGCCGTCATGCGAGTCTATCACGGTGAAACAAAACTATGAAACACAGAACCCGATGCTGTAGTACCCGTACACATGCATTGATCCGGTCGATTCGTCCGACGACGTCGGAATGTTGACACTCGCGATCACCGCCGGCTCGATTGATGTTCGTACTGGTTGTTTCCGTGGATATATTTAGCGCTATGGGATTTTGACGCGTGTAGGAGAGTTCCGGGGAACAAATCGTGACTCGTGTGTGCTGGTGCGTGAGCCAGGAGATTTTGGTTTTTATCGCGAGACGGAGGTGACGGGACTTGTGTGAAAAGGGCCTACCCCGAGCGGAGAGGATGGCCCATGCTTGACGGACATGTCGAGTCGCTCCTAGATGAGGACTGAACAGACAAAATGGAGTGGGCCGAATATGCGTGAAACATGGCCAGAGCCACGAGTAGTGCATGTAAGAGGATTATGGACAGTTCTCGTTTGCCCGCATGAACGAGTCCGCGGATGCCGCTTCTAGGCAAGGCACAAAATCCATACTGGTACAGGTGCGTAAGGCAGACTGTCCTCAGATGACGACGTCGTTGGAACCATGACGGAATGCTCTAGACCACGGCCGGGGCCGTCGACGCCAAAAAAAAAAAAAGAAAAAAAAAAGACCACGGTATAGCTCCAAGACCATGACATAGGCAATCTGAAGTCGCCTCGTGGGCGTGGATACCCGAGACTGTGTGATGGACCAATGACACCCTTCCCCATGTCCCGGGTCCGTCCGCGTCGACAGAGAACCGACAAGTTGGCTGTCGCACGACGCGGTGACCAAGTGCCCCAGGATCCGACAAACGACGGCTTTCGGACGATTGATGGGGGGGGGGGACTATGGCGATAGAAGCACGCCATTGTTGGGGATGCCCGGATCTGATGGTGAAGCCACTGTCATATGTTTTGATGATGTTCTGCGAACGGTGATGTCGGAAGGTCGATGATGCCAGCGTACCATGCCATGGTGTTTTTGAGATATGGCATCAGGGCTGGAGGCATCTTGCCCCATTGCTGCAAGTGTCCACCCCGGCTCAAATCGGCCGTGCATTGAGTTGCCACCTCCGGAAGATTATGCCGATACAGGTTTGCCACAAGTCTTGACAATCGGAAAGCACGGCGCCGGTGTTAGATCCTCAACTGGACGGACCAGCTTCATCTATATTTTGTGGGAGTTTCCATTAGCGATATGCATAACACGGATGTCGGTAGTACAGTACAGTAGAGTTGGGAATACGGTTGATGTTCGGGTTCCAGGTCTTGTGTTGTCACTGTTGTGTGACAGCATCTAAGTTTAGTTCCGAACTGTCTTCGTCTCGACTTGCAGCAGCAGCTCCCTGTATTGGCTGCACAAAGGAGGGACGGTAAGGTCCGTAACAAAGCCGGCCGCGTACCAGGGGAGGAGCCATACATTGCAGTGGTTTGAGTCGACGTTGGGGGCCTGCAAGGCGAAAGCATGCCATTGCGTCTTCGGGTTGGATTGAGGGCATCCTCCCAGTTGTATGGTTACGTATAACATTATGTACGTACCTGTATAGAATACGCACGTATCCCAAGATACTATTGTAAATGCCTTGGATCATGTGCCTAGGTACATGCATAGATACTCTACCTAGGTAGGTAGTTTAGGTCGATTATGCGCACGCAAAGACAACGGAGTAAGGAACGTCGTTGCTGGACATTCCCAATCTGTCTCTATCCGTGATTGCTCAAATTGTCCCTTTCGGGAATGCAGGGTGCACTGGCCTGGTAGGGCGACGAGTCGGCCTAGCCAGACTAGGGGGATGGGTCGAATGACCTGAATTAGGATGCCGAGAAAGGTAAGCATGAGCGTTGTGGAATACCTATTGCACTGGTCTGGGTACCCAAAGGAAGAGGAGACGACAGGGTTTGACTTGGCAAGCTTCTCTAGCCATCCACACATAACTGACGATACATACATGCAGGGGAGAGAGAGAGAAAGAGCGACTGTGTATTCGTGAAAGCGAGAGGGGGAAGAAGCAAGGTCGGGTTTCGTCATGTCATTGACATTTGGCGGGCAGCCCGCCCCCGAGCTGGTCTTCCTTGTAGTGTAGGTATTCGCTCGCATTGATTAGGCCAAAGCGAGCAGCAACGAAACGAAGAGTCAGCATAAGGGGAAGCAGGAAAACCGGCGCAGATGGGTCCAACGGCCCCTGATCAGCGACAACCACACAAGACCTGCCTTGCCTGACAAGCGTCAAGATCCCAGTTGGGCCACGCGAGCAGAATAACCCGGGAGGGTGTGCAAATCATATCGTGGCAGTGCACCCGCCATGTGGGCATATCTCCGGCGGTACAGACCTACCTATCAGTGGTTGGCTTGGCTGAATGAGATCTTCGTTAGCATGTCATCTAGACTAGTTTATCTGCATCTTTTCTTCACCTCGGAACCTGCTGCTGCAGTGTGTGTACCTACCTGTCTGTATTGCCCTCGAAAAGAAAGTTCTCCTGCGGAAGACGAGGTTTCGGAGTATGAGGAAGAAGCAGAAAGGAGGACGATACATGCATACGTAGGGCAATTTGTCCACATTCTGTCCACTGTGGTTGAAGGAGGGAATATACCTATGCCAAAGTTGCAAGGAAACTACCGGCTATGACCAACCGTCCAACCGTCCGTCCCTTCCCTGTTCCGATACAATACCTACCTAGGGATGTACAGACATGGTGGACCCCCGGTTTTCCCTTTTGTTCCTTTTCCCGTTCCCACTGTTCCACCCCTCGTGATCATCGTCAGCAGGTTTCCTCATGCGTGACGTGACAAGCAAAACGCATCGTGGTAGGCCTGTATGTCGGTAGGTAGGTAGGTAGTGTGTTTTCATCTGCTTATACACTGTCGGCCTAGGTAGGTATTCGTACCTACCTAGTCTAGGTGAAATTGGTATTGTGGTGTCCAGATCCTGCCCCGCCGGCAGTGTACACTCACTCACTCGTTCGTGCCTTGATGTGTTGACCGTCCGTCCAATCCATTCCAAGTTGGTCGGTCGACGAGACGATTAGTTACCTAGGTAGGCAGGTACGATACTGTAGTGTAGTAGTGAGGTGGCTCAGGGCAGCAAGACAAGACAAGCACAAACAACAACATCGTCAGGTCAGGCCGGCATGGCATGGGCAAAAAGCGTCCGGTCTCTCCGTCGCGTCGCAGCAGCAGCCAATCCGATGCGCCCGCAACCAACCATCCGCCCCCCAGAACCCTCGTCTTAAGTTGCCGGACTATATGCCTCGTTCCCGCAATCAGACTCAGATCTCACCCATCACCACTTTTTTCTCTCCGCCTGCATGCCAGCCAGTCAGTCATCCACACTCACTCACCCACCCACTTTCCTCCACGTCGCCGCCGTCGCCGTTCGTCCTTCCCCTGTGCCTGTTCGCGACCACGCAGCACCTTCTCCACTGCTTCTGAAACAGCCTGACGCACCCCCAGGGGCTTCGCCCTCTACCCTCGGGCCCCTCTTCGTTCGCGCCAATCTATCTGACCTAACATACCTGTAATATAGGTAGTGCACACGTACTGGACCACGCTTCTACCCCATCGTGTCCCGAGGCAGGGCCTGATCCCTGCTCATGTCTCCACTGCTTCGAGAAATCCCATCGAAGTGCTGCCAACCTTTCCATCCTTCCTGCCCTCCCTCCCCTCCATCCATCCACCCTTCACCTCCGAACCTCCATCTCTTCCTCTGCAAAAAACCTAACCACCGTCTCCCGGACCTCATCTGCCTGCTTATTCGTACCTCGCTCGCTCGCCCTCCTCCTCCTGATCGCTTTTGGACGCCCTGCCAGAACAACCGGGCACACCCTGCCACACTCCAAGCTCGCGCCATTGGCACTTCACAACCTGCTTGTTTACCTATAGTACCCTACTCCTTAACAACACCCCTACCTACCTACCTACCGCCCCTCACACTCTGGCCATACCACCGACTGTGCCCCCTCGCCTGTCCGTCCGTTATCCCGTACATAAACCAAGCTCTCTCCCACGGCCGCGCCCTCGAAAGAGTCACCATGTCGAACCCCACCCCAGCTCAGGAAGAATTCAACGCGCTGCTCGCAGCAAACTCTCGTGACGAGAGCAGAGTACACCCCGAGGATCGTGACCACCACCGCCGCGACCAACAATCCGTCGATCTCGACGAAGACGAGATCCATCGAAACTCACAAATCGACGCCGCCATGCGCATGCCATCTCTCACCCACACCGGCTCCGAACTGAAGCTGCCTCCCGCCAGCTTCGATGCCGGTCGTACAACCGGTGTCAAGGGCGTCATTGCCGATGCTCGTAACTACGAGAATGCCCGCAAGACCTCCTTCATGAGCCGCGCCCGCACGACAGTGCGCCGTTCCATTTTCGGCTTGGACGGCCTCAACGCTCAGTCTCACTCATCACACAAGAGCGGGAGCGAGACGGACGAGGGCAATGGCAGCGACTCAGACGACAGCTTCATGCAACAATGGCGTGAAAGCCGCCGCAGAGAGCTCGAGAGCGAGTCCAGCAAGGTCATTAGGAACCGAAGAACAAGCCCTAGTGTGCGAGTCTACGGACGTATGGACGTGGTGGACGCTTTGGGCTACCTAGACGCCATCGAGAAGGTTGCCCGGGACACTGTTGTCGTTGTCTTTGTCTATGACCCAGATGTGAGCTTCTAGCCGCGCCCTCAATACCCGGTGAAGAAACAAGTGCTGACCCTAGACTTGCAGTGCGATGTATCTGCGACGATAGAACACGCCATGCTGCCACTCGTATCGCAGCACTCAACAGTACACTTCGTCAAGGTCCACTACCTCGATATTGAGTTTGATAACGCTGCTGTGCCAGCGATTCTGGCATACCGGAACCAGGGTGACATGATTGCCAACCTGACCGGCATTATTGAAATGATCCCTGACGACGAGATGTTTGGCACCGAGACGCTGGCACGTCTTTTCCGCAAGCACGACATCCTGTGAGACGCAAACTCGACACGAGCAAGACCAAATATAAGGACAAAAATAAAAAAGAACCACTCACTCCCCCTCCCCCCACCCCATCTCTTCTGTTACGATACCCCCGAATTTTTTTTCCCTTCCATATTCATTGCTTCTGGGGGGCGACCTTTTTTTTTTTTTTTTTTTTTTTTTCCTTTTTCCTTTTCTTCCTTTTCTTCTTTCTCTGTTTGGTCTTTGGCGGATGAAGCGGAGTTTTTATATATTTCTCTGGGATAGTCTCGTCATGTTCGCGACAGACTGGTACAACACCTCGGTATCTTTAATCATGAGAAGGGATTCATGTCTGATATGACGGTTCATCACGCAGGAGACGTCTCGGCATGAAAACACGTGGGGGTCTGGAACATGAAAATGTGAGATAATACGGCACTGGCTGGTATCAAAAGATTGTACGTTTCGGATCACGTTACTTGAGCAATGCTCTGTTAGAATTTGAAGCCTCAGGAATACTCGTTCCCAAGTTCCATGTTTGTGCGACGAATCGACAGTGGTGCAGTTAGTGAACCCAACAAGGATACATATCCATGGTGCCCAATAGTGCGGTGTTGATGGCCAATTTGGAGAGGATAAATAGCACTACGACGTCTCGGACCGCGACAGGGTCAGGGACAAGGAGCCTGGGCCATTTCCCCAAACACTGGCGGCTTTTGCTACCGGTAGTTCAAATTGCTGTCGGTAAATGGGATATTTGGGGAACGGGCAAGTTTGGAGAGAGGGGGGGGGGGGGGGGCTAAGACAAGACACTAGCTGTTCGTGGCCTGGCATCCGCGACAGAGAGCAACCGCAAGGCGTTGGCGATTGTATTACTTTCGACCCCATCTCCTCCGGTTTCAAGAGGGACTTAATCATACGAACCCGGACGACGGAGATCTCGGCTACGAGCTCCGGCCGGGGTTAGAGTGTGGCAAGGGTAGGGAAATAGGGGGGAGGGGGGACGCGCTCATAGTAGATCCCGTCCGCTTCAGCCTTGCGTCTCGGATATTGAGCCCTAGGCACTCCTGAATTTGTCCTGCGCGTTGTCACCCATGATCGGGGAAGCCGGAGCGTCCCTTTGCGTTTGCCTGGATGGGCTGAATCCTTTTGGCCGGGGATTCGGCACTCTTGCCGGGCACCAAACGGTAACATAAAAAGTCCTTGTTTGTTGCCCATCGTACCTGAAGGGCTTGCTCCCCGCTAATGAGCCTGTAAATGGCGGCTCGCTGGTCGGGATCGGTTTGAGGGCGAGACCGCCCGTGCCCAGCTGCCTTTGCGGCATCCCATCGACCGCACATGCCGCTCCGTGAATTGAAGCTGGCAGTGGCGTGGACACCCTTTGAAAAACATCATGGCGCCGTGACGACGGCGCATGTTCAAATCCGACTCATAGACAAGGCTGGTGCCAACTTGTTCTCGGGACAGCGGAGCCTCTCATAGGAAGAGAGGCCGATGAGGAGATATACCGGTATGGATGACGGTGACAAAGTCCTTGCGTGGGCCGCCAAAATCTTCTCAGAGTTGGTTTTGTGTTGCAGCGCTGTCTGTATGGGACAGATGATGTATTTTCAATGGGGGCGACGGGGGTCGCTCATTTGTGCCTTTGGCTAGGCATCTTTTGTCCAGATCGCTATCAAGGCTGTAGAACGTTTGGAGTTTTCTCCTGTCTGATACGCGACACCAAGGCTGCTTTTGACTTGTAGGTTATAGGCAAGAATAGGAAAGAAGACTCGAGTCAACGTGAAGAAGCCAAAACACACTAGATTTAGAGTAAGCTGGGAATGGCAAGTGTTCGACCTACAGCTCTGAGGGAATGACAGACCGGCCGGCCGATGCTGCACAGAAAGAGGACAAGCTTGGCCCTCGGTGCGATTAAACGATTTTAACCATAACATACCTGGTCAGAAACTCGGTCGCTCTCGAAGACACTGTATCAGTGATCCGATCTAGCTGTTGCCGAATATCACCTGAAGGATGTCTTGGTTGAATGCTCGGTGAAATTCGGTGTAATGAAGGAGCGAGGGCCGTGGGTTGGGGTTCCCCCTACTCCTAATGCACGGCCACAACTTGATGTGGCGCACATGGCAAGCGGCGCATGCTGTATCCCTCGAGGAAGAGACAGAATCACACCATCTTCTTGGAGCTCAGACCTGCGTAACACCCTAGTTGTTGGTTGGCATCGATGAGTGACTCGACAAGACACCAAAGGACGGCACGATTTGAAACGGCTGAGACATTTTGGATTGGCACACACAACTTCGATCCTTTTAGTCCAGTTGCGTAAGTATTGCCGCGGCTTGTACCTAGGGAGGACCTGTTTGGCCCCCATTCGTCTGAGGCGGCCCGACGTGCCTTGGGCTTTGCCCTGCACATTGGACGACCCGAACTTTAGGTATCTAGGTAGTTTAGGGCTTGCTTCAGCTTGGGAGGGATGACTCGGGGTCTCTGAGCTGACGCAGCAGTTCGATGACACGGAGATGATGGTATGATGCGAAGCAGGAATTCCGCCCTGTATTTTTCCTTTCTTATTTCCATTTCTTTCCAACTATGTGGCTCTCACTTCAACGACTTAGCCCGCATACCAGCACAGAACAGGTGTGTAAGAGGAGAGAGATAGACCAAATGAGTCACCAAACTGGAGGCTAAGAGATGATGTCGGGAGAGGGGCGGACCCATGTCCGTTGGCCTTCGCATTTCCATTCGTTTGGTGTTGGCACCATCAGCGGGGGGAGAGAATGGTGGATCACAGTGGTGCATTCTGGGCGCTGATTTCCCCTCCAAACCCGCCTTCTATCGATAAGAGGTAGGGTGTGCTGTCAAAGTAGCGATGCGGATCTGCCGTAAACCAAATTGGGGAGAGGGGACGGCCCCATTCACCCACCAGTGACATTCCAGTTGCATTTGCATGTCGGGTTGAACGCGAGCTTTACCGAGTGACGCGACCTGGATGGACGGCTTTGCAAGCGCCGGACGTGTTCCTCAGGGTGAAATAGGCGTCATTTTCGCCTTTAGGACGTCCCACCCCCACCACCCAGACCATATGGCAGGCACCTGCTTTCTCAACCATGAGGGAGGTGAAGAGAATGAGTGAAGGTGCTCGGTTCAGTGGCACCTGCCGAGGGAAAGAGCGGCACGGGTCTGACTGCCCAGCGTTGCCTACCTGCTGCCTGCCTGCCTCGTCCCCTCTCTGTCTCTCCGCCACCCATTTGACATTTCTTAAATCCAGCTCATCCAAATTAAACACAAAGGGACGTTAAGGCAGTCCTTCTCAAGGTCGGAAATCAGACACTACCAGTAAGTATTCCCAAGGCGCGCTTGGACGGCTAACACTAACCCTAGTAGCAACGCCAACGGCTTAGTATAGTGTACCTTGCCTCTTATCTCTACCACGACTTCCTGATAGCGGCATCCGCGTGACGTCTCCAAGTCCCAGTCACTTCACTTCACCTCCGATAAACCGACCGCCATCTCATCCCGTCTCGTCCTATCCCTTCCTTGCCTTCCCTTTCTCCTTGAACGTTTCCCCGCCCCGCGTCTTTGGTTACCGCCCAAGACAGCACGCTTATTAGGTAGCCACCCAGCACGTTCCTCCTCGGCTCCCAGTGACTTCAGCGAGCTTGAACAAGGCAAGGCAGGCAGGCAGGCAGCACCTGCCACCGAACCCCCGACCGCTGCCAAATAGCCTTTGACGACGTCCCGTCACAAACCCGCCTTCCTCAATCCTCCAGGTCGCACCTTTCTAAGGTTCAGCCAGAGTCAGTTGATCTCCTTTCCTCCATCTTCTGCGTCTTGCCCTCTCGTCTTTACAGATAAGGTATTCAACTTTTCCGACGCACAGCTTTTTTTGTTCTCAAGGAAACCGCTTTCGACGTACCTGCCTCCCCCACCCCACCCGCACCTGCTGTCAGCTCTTGTTCCATATCCCTCTTTACCCCTCCATTCACCACCACCACTACCACCACCACCACCACCATCTTCCTGCAACGCACCATCGCCGACGCCCGATCCCTCGTATTTCCTTCAACTTCCTGACTCTTGCGAGGTATGACGAGATAACAAACACAAAAAAAGGCTAACCCTCGTTATCTCGGCATGGAAGAGCAAGAAAACCGCCATACCACCCGAGACGCAGATCCCTCCGGTTCAACGACACTGTCGTCGTCAGAGCTGACTTTGAGGTTTCCCCGCCCTCAAGGCAACCGTCAACTTGCTAGCTGGATCTCCTCCAGCGAACCCGACATCATGAATCCCACAGAGACCCCCAACGACGACACTGGACTGGGCGAGTCCACCTACGAGCTCATCAATACAGATGATGAGAGCCAGGACGGCCGAGCCACCGAGGCTGAGTCTACGAGCTCCTTCGACTATACTCGAATCGATGATGTCCACAGCCTTGCTGGCACTGAGCAGACGGAGGATATGACCAACCAGTCAGATACCGACTCGGACTCGGAAGACGAGAATGCTGCTCAAGACCGGTCTCGAGCGTCATCTATCCAATACGCCGAGCAGAGCCTCCTCAGCCCGTCCTCTCGTATTGCTACACCCCCACTCGGCGTCGAGAGATCTTTCGAAACCTCGACGCAAGCCACCCCCTTGGTTCACTCGATCGAGTTTGACGAGACGCAAGGCCCGCTTCAGCTCAAGCAGGTGGCAGTCAAGCATACCATCCACAGCTTCACCGAGGAGAAGTCGGGTTCCATAGCCAAGGCTCTCAGCTTCCCGGATAAGAGCAAGCGCCTCTTTGCGGCGGTTCGCCAAACCATGGCATCCGACTTTCTTGCCACCAAGGAGCCGCTTCGGATTTTGTACACTGGCAGCCACGGCGCCAGACACGACATCATTTACAAGATCTCTTCAGCCTTCACAGCGTCTGCTTCCGCGGATGAGTGCGGCATCACCGAAGACGACGGCATCTACAACGTCGTGCCCATCTCATCCCGTGGCTCCGCAAAGGTCCCCGAGGTCGAACTGATGAAGACCTCACAGTACCAGATCAAGGTCGAGAACTGCACCGCCGCCAGGGAAATCGTCTATGAAGGAGATCGTTTCCCTAGTGAAACTGTCTACTCCATCACTATCGACGGTGACCGAACTTTCCAGTCGGCGTTTGCTCCTAGCGGCTCCATCGTCGAGCCAGCTTGGACATTGCCGCATGTGGTCATCTTTTACGTCACCGAGAACGACGACGAGCTCGCCCAAAAGACCCGTGCCGCTGCTTGGCAGTTTATGCAACGTCACGCTGTCCCTAGCATCTTCATCTCCAACGCCGAGACCTTCCACAATCCCACTGTCAACTGGAATGACATGATCGACCAGCACGCGATACACCTATGCGTGGAATCCTCTGAGCGCGCTTCGCCATCTGTCAAATTACCCATCGACCTGACGACTTTCCTGAACATTGACGCTCGTCAGATGAACCGCAACCTGGCATATCTCACCGGCCTTTATAACGCAGCAGATAAGCCTGCAAAGTGCGGCGAATGCGATGGCTATGTCCGGGTGATGAAGATGATGCGTAACGTCAGACAGCGTACCATCGATGCCACGGAAGACCTCGACCTGTGGAGTATCGGTCAGACCTTGATGCTCAGTCTTGGTGTGGTTGTCGCAGCACTGCTTTGTAATCACCTCATGGCAGGCTCACCAGCCCCGGCGATGTCGGCGGTGACGTCGACAACGCCTTTGGCCCAAGTGACGCCTACGACCTCGGCA
The DNA here is from genome assembly GCA_030867255.1 of Colletotrichum somersetense. Classification (NCBI taxonomy): domain Eukaryota; kingdom Fungi; phylum Ascomycota; class Sordariomycetes; order Glomerellales; family Glomerellaceae; genus Colletotrichum; species Colletotrichum somersetense. The sequence goes on along the minus strand of MU843453.1, from coordinate 202,249 downwards.
TCAGTCTCCACTTCGACTATCACCATCAACCTGACTTCCACCACGACGATTCGCGTACCTCAAGCAAAGGCGTCTCCGGGCAACACGGCTGTGGCGCCCTTTGCAGAGTTGGCGGACTTCCTTGCCGACAGGTTTCCGGAATCTCAGAAGGGTTACGTCTGCTCGGCAGAGAAGTCTGGGCGCAATGAAATTCTCATCAAGATCCCGTCTGGCACAAAGACGTCCTGGCTTGCCAAAGATTCGATTACCATTGATGTCCTCAAGGGCGAGAGATCTATTAAGACAAAGTTCTCCTCCATCGACGAGGGCATTGTTATTGAAATCCCCAAGTCGGAGGCGTATGGTCTTCTGACCATAGCCGTTAATACCACCCGGAAGCCCAAGGTCAACGAGACATTTATTATCGACTTTGGCAAAAGCAGTCTTGAGCGATGCGTTGGGTACGGCAAGCTGTTTACTGACCGTGTCATCGATGTAGCAGGCAGCGCTGCACGACAGGCGGAGGTGCAAGCCATGCATCTTACTAGCTGGAAGGACTCGGTCTTGGCAGATGTGAGAGAAATGTCTGTCCGCTTCACCACTGAGGCCGCACACACAGCTAGCGTCGTCAAGGAGTCATGTCAGAACTTGCAGAACCTCCGGGAATCGCGAAAACTGCAAGACTTAAAAGATCAAATGGGAATCTTCGTTACCAAGGCCCAGATCAGTTCCAGACTCTTGGTGTTGAAGGTGCTCCAGAAGACGGAGGAGCACGGTACTTACCTGGAGAAAGCGAAGAAGTACATGGAGAAGCTGCGGTTGCAGGCGTCCGAGGCCAGCAAGCGACGAATGGACAAGGAGAGGAAGGAGTTGCGAGCTCGTCGAAAGAGAGAGCGTCTGGAGGCCAGATGCCAAACTGGCACCGGCTTCTCTCGATGGACACAGCAATGCAGACAGCAAGGCTAGTCCCACCGTTTTGTGCATGAACAGAGATACCTGGAAGGCGGGTTATGAGGGACATGGTACGGACTGGACTGGAGTTATTGGTGTGGGTTTTGTAATGGCCGTTCCATCTTTTTTTGCTTCGTACACTTAAGGGCTCAGCTATTCATGAACTTTGGCCCGCTCTCATATCGTCTCCAGATGCGAATTGGGCTGGCAAGGGAAGTGGGGCGCCTGCGCGGATGCCAACAGTCTGTCGCTTCAAGGCAGTTGACATGCTTCTTCTCATTGAACGAACAGGCATAATCGATAGAATACACGCAGGCTTCTGCAATAACAACTCATGTTTTCCTGTAACCCTCTCGCTGGGCTCATAACGTTGCGTCCGAGTCTTGTCGTCCAAACCTTGTCCCAAGTCGATCACCGAAGAGCTTCAGGGTTATCAATGCCAAAAAAAAAAGCCAACAAAAGAAAGAGAGAAGAAATAGAATCAAGTCACAACTCTTTTACAAGTGAGTGATTACCGATGCGCTTCGCTTGGGAGGACATATTAATGCAAGATTTCTGTTCGAGCATGATAACACGGCAAAATTGGTAGTGTAATTCGGTGGTGCGGACAGGATCGGGCGATGACCAAGAATGGCGTCCAGATGCCCGTCTTCAAATCAGGGACTCCCTAGGAGGTGGCGAAGATAGCGCGCATGATGATTGGCCGCGCGCGCCCAGCTTGGGCTCGGGCTCTGGCAAATCCCCACAGGGTCATCCAGCGGCAGAAAGTACAGTGCCACGCCATTTAGGTGGTGGGGTACTTTGTCCGTCGCAGGATGGCAACTGCCTGGGCACCAAACCGCCGCAAGGGCCAGGCCCGCCCGACACCCCTCTTGTTGTTGACTTTTGAATGAGGGGCTGTCTTTCCTCATTTTGTCCAACCCACTCCCAACTTCACCTTGACCGAGGAAACAAAATCATCTTTTGCTTTCCACTCTTCCAACCCCTCCTCCGCGCGCGCCCTGCAGAACATACCGCTACTAGCCCTGGTAAGCCTCTCGTCCTTCAGTCCTGCTCCCCTGCATTCCGGTTCCCGCTGGACCGGATGACGAGCATGTCGTGCTCCCCGTCCCGGCTCGATGAGGGGCAGATTAGGCGGTAATGCGGAATGATTCATGGGCTAATGTTTTTTTTTCTCTTCGTTTCTCGCCAGCAGATCCAAACATTGTCACCCTCAACAACACATATCGCTTTGCAAAGAATCAACAACATGTCTGCCGCTGAAGCTACCGAACCCAAGGTCGAGGAGACCAAGCCCGCCGAGGTACGACGCACCCCCTTTTCTCTTCTTCCACATGCGCCATTCAACTATCGGTCGTATCGTCTCGACGAGGTCCATCAACCAACCCCCCTCGCCGCACATATACCTGGTGCTTGGCGACGCGCATTACTCTCTCCCCTCTTACCGTCGATCTGCGATATACAATCGAATATATGGATGACTAACCTATTAATTCGCAGACCACCGGTGAGGCCGAGAAGCCCGTGACCTCTTCTGCTGTTTTCTCCATGTTTGGAGGTGGCGCCAAGAAGGAGAAGAAGGAAGACGAGGAGCGCGGCGACAACTCTGGCAGCGCCAAGGCCCAGCGCGAGGCTGCCGCCGCCGAGAAGAAGGAGGGCGGCGAGGTACGTTAAGCACCGACATCCAGTTCCGTAGCAGCTGCTGCAGCAACGTGCGTAATAGTGACGCTGACATGATTCACAGGCCGATGAAGAAGCCCCCGAGTCCGAGGATGTTCACTTCGAGCCCGTCATCAAGCTGACGGAGAAGGTCGATGTTCAAACCAACGAGGAGGCCGAAGAGCAGCTCTTCAAGATGCGCGCCAAGCTGTTCAAGTTCGTCAAGGAGACGACTGAGTGGAAGGAGCGCGGCACCGGTGACGTCCGTCTGTTGAAGCACAAGGAGAATGGCAAGACCCGTCTCGTCATGCGTCGTGACAAGACCCTCAAGGTCTGCGCCAACCACTACAGTATGTGTCCCTAGTTCGTGCCGTTGTTTCTCGACACTTGCTCATATCTCTATAGTCGTTCCCGAGATGAAGCTGTCCCCCAACGTCGGCTCTGACCGCAGCTGGGTGTGGAATGCCGCCGCCGATGTCAGCGAGGGTGAGGCCGAGGCTGTTACCCTGGCCATCCGCTTTGCCAACTCCGAGAGTAGGTTCCTGGTGGATGCGAAGTTGTTTTGATACCAGAAAGCTAATTAGACACAGACGCCAACCTCTTCAAGGATGCTTTCCTCAAGGCCCAGAAGGACAACGAGGAACTCTTCAAGGCGGCTGAGAGCGCCGCTGCCACTGCTTCTTCGGAGTAAATTTGCCCAAACCTCACATGTTCGCGAGAAGACGAGTATGGAAGACCCACCCATGCGCCGGGCTACCATGAGAAACAGCCCCCCTGCAACGACACCGAAACTAGCACCCATTGTCAAGCTTGCTTTTACACCCCAACGATACGAGGCAGGATGGAATCACTTCGGTGAGGAGAAGCTGAAGAGTGCAAAAAAGACTTGCACCGAGTGGTGCTTGCTTTCTAGCATTTGACAAGTGGATGGACAGGCATCAAAGCTTAGGAACAAGACACTCTACACAGCGCCAATCAACAAGAATAAAGTCCCTTCCCATTTGATTAGATGCATCCCCAAAAAGGAGGCAGACAGGAAGAATAATCATACCCCTTGGCTCCAGTACCGAGACTGCCATTGCTGCCGCATTTTGTTGTTGATGTGCATGCCAAGGAGCTATGGCTGCTGGTGTTTTTGATGTGATGCAACCTGCTAATTCGTAACATTCAAGGTGCTTTGTTCCCCTTTGCATCACATTAACAGAGTATTATGATTCAACCCTGTGTAGGAGGATGTTCTTCTTCAATTAAAGTCCTTGCTTCCCCGCAACACGCTTCACTCCTGCGCGCAGTGAGCTTTCCAGCCACACCCCAGGTGTCAGTGTGGCCCGAGCGTCATCCTCAGCCTTCCACTCCCAAACCTCCAAATCCTAAACTGGTGGTGAACTTCACACATCCTCCTAGTGCACGCCGAGTCCCTCCTTCTGAACACCACTTATTGCTTCAATTACAGTCTTACTTTGCGATAGAGACCCGTCATGATTGTTGAGGTAAGAGCCATCGTTCTATTTCCCCCATGTTGTCACCACACTGCGTCGCGTCCCTTTGCGACATCATCAGCCACTTCGCCCTACCCACCCATTACCACCTTCGAGGTCAACAGCTTGCACTGTCAATCGAATGGAAAGCTTCCCCTCACCAAACACGCTCGTATTCTCGCGGGATCCGTTTCAATATGATTTCATCGCGTTCGGCCTGCTACGTACCTCCCTCAACCCACAGCCTCTGCTACTTATCACCCGTGGCAACCCTCTTCTTCCTTCACCACCCATAATGGCTCCTCCATAGGCGGTGATCCAGAACAAGCATAAATCCTCATCACGAACAGAATCCCTTCGATCCAGTGCTAACAAGGAGCTGAAGCGCAAAGTCAGGCTCGTCACCGAGCAGAATGTCATGTAAGTTGTGTCCCATGGATGCGCTCCTTGTTCAGAACCAGCTACTAACTCTGGGTCTTCCTCTCCACCTAGCGACAAACCCTCTCCAGTCGAAGACTTCCCCATGCGAAAATGGTCGATCGTGATCTACATAGTTGGCGAGGATGGTGAGGAGCATCCGGCCGATTGCTTCCAGAAGGTTGTTTACAACCTGCACCCATCCTTCGAAAATCCGACGCAAAGTTCGTAGACGTCCTACCCGCTATTACTCTTTCCCGACCGCAGCTCGTTGACCATGCATACCCCTCCAGCATTCACCAAGCCTCCCTTCCGATGCGAGAACGAGGGATGGGGTGAGTTCGACATGACGATCGACTGCTACATCACCGAGAAATCGAAGCAGACCCTCAGCCACGACCTGAACTTTGCAAAGAACCGTTACGACGCCGAGCACACCGTCTCGTTCAAGAACCCGTCGCAGGCATTGCAGCAGATTCTGCGTGAGACTGGTCCTCTTCCGTCCGACGACGACCGTCTGAAGAAGAAGGGCGGTGCGGGCAAGAAGGGTGCCCAGAAGTACGATTACGAGAAGATTGCGCAGGCCCTGGAGAAGCTTGACGAGGATGATCTGCTCAGGGTCATCCAAATCATCAATGATAACAAGACTGCGGACACATACATCAAGAGTGATGTCGATGGTGAGCTAACGCCTGCTTCCCCTGGTGTCGATCTTCTGAGCGGTCAGTTTTCCTTGCGTAGGAGGTGGAGCGGCCGGCTTGTGATGAGTGATTAATGAAGTGAGCGACTCGCGACTGACACGCTTGTAGCGGGAGAGTTTTCCATCGATCTGTATACGATGTCGGATCAGATGACCAAGCTCCTGTGGGAGTACTTGGTGAGTAAATCTTACATCCGGTTGTGAGCGCAGCGGCGGTGCCTCGGCTTGATATGCTTTTTTTGAGCCTCATGGACTGCTCGCGCTACTGCCCTCCGTGATTTCCGGCCGGGGGGGGGGGGGGGGGGGGGGGGTGGGTGGGTGGGAGTGATTGGACGCGGGTTTGGCCAAGCAGGATTCAGAGACCGGCCGCTGACCGTGACGCTGTGCCTCTCCACGCAACAGAGCAAGAAGGGCCTCGTCAGTTAGGCTACCCCATCGCTTGCGAAGACCAGCCTTATCTCCAGTACTATCCCGAAAAACCTCCCCACGCACGAGCCGAATCGGAAAACGATCGGAGACGGACGAATTCGACAGAAGTGTTCTCTCTCGTGAATTGGGTGGGAAAAAAGGGTTGGTCGGTTGGGTGGACAGTAGGCTTTTTCTGTTTCGCTTCTCCAATGGCATTTGGCTAGGCGTTCCCGGCTCCGTGCTTTTTGCTTTCACATATTCTCTGTTCTGGTCTCGTCTCTTTTCCATGATTTTGCGCATGTGTCAGTCGTGTATGTCACTGGACCAAAAGAAAAAAGCACTCACGACAGGGGAAAGTGCTATATGCACGCGAAGAGGTATCTCGTGTATCCAAACAGGTCAGGTAGGGGGGTACCAGGCCAGGCCAGGCTCGGCAACGAAGCTACGACACTGGGGGCGGGGAGGGGGAACACTTTTGAGGGAATATATGACGGGTTAGGTAGTCTACATAAGGGAAGAGGGAGGGAGGGAGGGAGGGAAGGGCAGAGGAGATGATATCCGGAATGCGTCTTCCGCCGTTGCCTTTGTGCATTGGGCCGGCCGACGGCAACCTTCTTGGCCTTCTTTCCACCCACCCCTCGTCCCCCGTTGTAAATCATATTTCATCTGTATACGTATCCCAAAACTACCCCGGTGATCCAAGTGCATGCTCATGTGTGGGCGCGTGTGCATGTATGTACGCATGTGCATTCCTGTGTAGCCCGTACTCGAGATGCCTGTTGGGACGGTCTTCGAGCTCGGTTGCTTTTGATTCAAAACTGCGAAAAAGGGTATCTAAGTCATACTCTTGCCCATGCCGGTCGTTATATGTATATTGTGTAAGAGAGATATCATGAATGCGGTCTCTTGGGGCCACCCCCCATCCCCTCCCAAATCATGCTTGCTTGCCGGGCGCTTTTCCCAAGTGCGAAGGACGTAGCCAAAAGTCGCTCGCGCGAGAGCGGATGAAGAATCTGCCCCCTTATCTTTCGATTTGCAATACCCGATGAAGCGCCGTTTCACCCTAGCCAGTCGCCTGCCTGATTTTCTGTGAACCATCATTTGCCAATTACTCTGCCTTTGTCTCCTTTGATAGCGTTACTTTTCAGTTGCGGCTGGAACCCACTTTCCCTGTCCGGTTCAGGGGTACGAGGAGGGTCCATCCAAGGAGGGAAAGCCCGTGTCCATAGCCATATATTCGAGCAGATCGAGGCCGCCGACGTTAACGCCCTCAGCGGTCATGGCGACAGCCGTGTTATCCATGTTCTGGAAGAAGGCCGGGCCGGGTGGCAGGTACCACATTTCGTTGCCCGGGTTGTTCCAGTCCGTCGAGTCGAAGAGGTTGTCCATCCCCGTCGTCGGGGCGTTGTTGCTATTCCCGGCAGCGGCGCCGTTCTCAGACGGTGGTGCCGGCGTCGAGGGCCCGAGGACCGAGGCCGTGCCCGATGGATAAGGAAAGTTGCCCGTACTGAGGTCGAAGGGCGTTGCGGAGATGTTGGCGGGATCTTCTAGTGCATCCATATCAGTTGCTGTCCTTCACAAAATAAAAGAGAAATTACAAGAGAAGGAATTGAAGCTTACCGTGTGCATTGAGTACGTCTCCTAGCTTTTTGGCGTGGTTGGACCAGGTTTGGCCGTCGCCGCCGTTGGCTTGTTGACCGTTGGTAGCGGCAGCACCGTTGGCGATGGCATAAGGGTCAGGGCTTCTTCCATCTGCAGAACCAGCCTTCCCCAGAGCTGGAGCCTGGATAAACCGGTTGCGAAGCCGACTGGTCAGGGATTCGAGAAGGTCTGCGAACCGGATGCCCAGGTGAACATCGTCGACGATACAATTACGGACGGCCTTCACCGTCTCATCCATCAAGTCGATGCTGAGCTTGACGTCCGACCGCGGAGCGCCCAGAGCAAAGGTCTTGAGCAGGAACATGGCTCCACTGATGATGCGGAAGTACGTCCGCACGGGGGCGTGCTTGAGATAGTCGCCCGGGAGGAGGCCCTCCACAACGGTTCGGAGCAGGTTCCTGCAGCCGGTGATGACCTCTTTGATGTACTCCTGATCACTTGCGCCGAAGCCACCCAGCTGACCTAGAGGTAGTTTACCAAAGTAGTTCTGCGTTTGTGGCGACAGCTGCGCCGCGCTCCCTGCGTTGTGGTTGCCGTGGGCGCCATGGCTCACATTTGCTGCTGTGTGACCAGCGTTGTTGGTACACCGCTCGACGACGGCCTGCAGGGCCAACGAGTTGACGTAGATGCGCACGTATTCATACTCGATGGTGAGGATGTGCCTGATGTAAGGTGGCAGCCTGTAACGCTCAAACTCTTTCCACCAGTCCTGAAGCAACGGCTGGAAATCTTTCAACATCTCCGTGTACTTGCCGCTCTGAATGATGTCGGTGGTATGCTTGCGCGACTTGAACAGTTTCTCGTTCCCAATATGCATCGCGTTGCTGATTCCAGCCCAGCAGTGTATTATTTGATCGTCCAGCTCGAGGTCAGGAATGTAGTTGAAGGCATTGGACATGGACGACGGGTTGGTTGCGGGCGTGGTACCTTCCGTCGATGTTGGCCGACGACGAGTCACGGCCGGATCGCTCTTACGAAGGGCGTCGGGCACCATGCTCGTCCACCCGAGGCGGCCAGCCAGCTGGGTCAGGTAGATCAAGAGCAGGCGCTTTATGCGGTAGGCTCGTTGGCGGTACACCTCCTCCTCGTACTCGGGACGCGAAATGGCGCCGTCGCGCAACAATTCATCGATGTCGTCAAACACGCCGAGTTCGTACGCTAGACCCATGGCGGTGCTGAGAAGCATCCAGCACATCCTGTCACTCCTCCAGGCGGGCTCGAGCCAGCTGTCCAGTCTCTTGCCGCCAATATTCGCAGACGGCCGTTGATTGCCATTTTCATCGGTGCTGATCAGATCACTCCCCTCATAGGAAGGAAGCATGAGCTCATCGATGGCCTCTGCTGGTGGGAAGTGAAGCGCACGAGGATGCCACTCGGTGAGGATCATCAAGGACTCAATCGTCCCCAAGGTCCGCAGACTGCCTTTCCTCATTCCTCGCCAGGGCGCCGTGCTACTCGATTGATCGTCGGGAAGAGATGACGCACCAGCCATGGCGGAGAATCCGCCCCCGAAGGCCTCTTGGCCCCACAGACATCTCTCAATCATGCCACGAAGGTAGGTCCATAGCTGCTCGTGGATGGCGTGTGACCTGCAGTGGCCACCGGTCCCGGGGATCGTTCGATATCTCGAAGAGATGGTCAAGAGCGTGATAGTGAGGATGGGCTCCTCCGTCAGGAGGGTGATATGGGATGCGGGGTTACGGAAGGTCGGGGGTGAGATTGGGGTGAGCGGCGACAGGTATTCGTAGTAGCTAACAAATGTCAATTATGACTTGGGGGTTTGCAAAGGGAGGGACGGCTGGCTTACTAGTCGATGTACTCAATGGCCTCCTGCGCAGAGAACCAGCCTGCTCTGACGAACCTGAACCTCCCCCAAGCCTTGATGGCATCCTGGTAGCCAGGCTCGCCAGAGAGGTCGCGCCGCGTCAACTCCGGGTCAATAGGCTGCGGCGCAAGCTTGACCGGGGCGGGCGGGCGGCTGTTGACACGAGGTTTCATGGTTGCTCCAGGTGTCACGATGAGAGGCTGCTGAGGTACGGCAGGTATAGAGGCAACACTCTCGTGGCGCTTGTGGTTGTTGGTTGCAGGACTATAGGCCGGGGGGTGGTAAGCAGCTGGGTCTTGGACCTTGCTGAGCTGGACTGACCTATCCGTAGCCGCCTTATAGAGCAGATCCAACGCGTCGTGCGGCCCATAGACGCCGGGTCGCATGAGATCCTGGGCTTCACGGTTTTCGAGCTGGGCGTTGGGTTCATCGTCCATAACGTAGTCGGCGCGCTGGCGACTGTCGGCGTGGCTCGTGGTGCTGGGGGTGCCGGTGACGGAGGTCGGGCGGCGCAAGGGCTGATTGCGGCCCATGGAGCCTCCCGGGGTAAGGGGGACTTCGCTATAGAGGCGGTGGTCGATGGTGACGGGAGGGCTGCCGCTGACGTGGACGCGTTTACGGCCATTGCGGATGGTGTAGTCGTCGACGTCGTCCGGGTCGGGGTCGTCGCCATCCTCGGTCTTGCGCTTCCGCCTAGTAGCGCTGAAGAAGCACTCCTTGCTCTCGCGGCGACATCGTACGCAGGGCGGGTCGTGGGGGTTGTCGACGCTGCCCAGATCGCAACGGACCTTTCTCCGGCGACACGGGATGCAGGCCTGGTAGACGCGTTTGTGCTGGGGTGCACCGGCGGTTCCAGGCTGTGCCTGAGCCGAGGCGGCGGCGGCAGCGGCCGAGGGGGTGTTGGAGTTCGTTGGGCTCAGGTTGGATGGGGGCGGGACTGCGTATTGGGCCATGATGGGCCGGGCAGTCGTGCTGCAACACTCGCGGGGTGATGGAGGGCACGATGCTGGGCTTGTCTGATGGATAGACTCGGTCGAATCGGGCGGTTTGCAACGGGTTTATGGAGGGGAAAAGACGGGTTTGCAGCCACCAGCGGCGGGGCGTGGGTGGTTTTTGTCGGTCCACGTTTTGCTGGGTGGGGACTTTTTTGGGGGGATGGGCAGTGCTTCCTTGCCTGCCTGTCGGCGAGCCAGGTAAGACGATGTATGTGGTATTACCTAGGTAGGTAGGTATGTACCGCTGATTCCTTACCTGGTTGGGGGTGGGACGTACGTGGATAAGGCAAGCTAGCTCTCTACTCTAGTGTGTTTTACCTACCTAACTACCTACCTACTACTAGGTAGGCACTCCGCTCAATGTATTGTACGTACGATGTACGAATACACAATAGTAGGTAGTGAGGGCACTGCGAGGACAAGCAGGCAGGTGGATTGAATTGCCTACCTACATAGTAAGTAGCTAGGTACCCAGGGCGGGTAAGTGGGTAGGTAGTGTACAGTACCTAGTGTAGGTACTAAGTGTAGGTAATGGATACGTACCTTCCCCAAGGCGTCTGGCCAAGGGACTGAGGACTGTGCGTGCGGAGGTGTTGGATGAGGGAGTGAGAATGCGACGTGGACTGGTCCGGACGAGGAAGGTAGTGTGAAGCAGGCAGGTCGGAGAAAGGTAGCCAAGGCCAAGGAACTGTAGTTTAGGTAAGTAAGCAAGCGCAGGGAGAATGAATGAATACGCGGCTGTCTTCGTCTGGTGTTGGGACGCTTCCCCAAACAAAAAGGTCGGTATGGTGTGACCAGCCAGAGTGTTGCGCCTCGGACTCGGTTCTGCTGGCTCAGTTGCAAAGGAATGGAAACAAAACAAAGTTACCCATGCTCGCGAGATCGGGTTTGGCGACTGGTTGGTTGTGTTGGTAGATTGTTTGCTCGTTCGTGGGCCGTCAGACCGGGATACAAGCGGGCACTTTTGTGTGACCCAAACGTAGGCAGGCAGGCAGGCCGGCGCAAGGAAAGAAAGGAAGGAGAAGGAAGGAAGGAAGGAAGGAAGGAAGAAAATGCGTACCAGCAACCAAACTTCCTTCCTATCGACGAGGGCGCGCGTGCATTTACCGGGGTCTGATTGGCATGGTTCGGTGGTTCGAGAGATTACAGATTGCGCAACGAGAAGAATGCAAGGCAGAAGAAAACTGTCCATGTAACCGGCAAGATGCACTACACTGCACCGCGAGGGCACACCGGCAGATAGATGGATGAGACTGCCCCAAGATCCGATCTACTTTACCATGCAATTGAGCGTCAAGGAAATGAGAAAGACGTCGGTTTGTATGTATGCGGGAATTGGTTGGGTCGTCGTCGGCCGAGATCTCTCTCTCTCTTTCTCTCTCGACACCACCCGGCTCACTGATGAATCAAGAGTGAACACGAGGCGGGGTAGTGTGTGCCTCTATTATGGACTCGAACTATCCCAGCCTTCACCTTAGGTAAAAGAAAAGCAAGAGATACATAGTACGTTTCCTGCCTTCCCGATCTTGCTTGGTGTCTGGTTTGTTCCCCCCTCTGTCTCACTCTCTCAATTGGATTCCGGCGGATGTGGGAAGCACGCCGGACAGTCCGGCGGCACGCCAAAGAGGTCCCCAGCAGCCTTCCGGCGCCTTTGGTTTACGAAACGAAAGCAAGGTGAGGTCACCCGAAGCCCAATGGCTGGCGCAGCGCAGCACCTGGTACCTGTACATGGCGCGATACGTGTCTGTTTCGTGTCGCCGGCAATGACAATTGAGGCTGGAGGCATCGCTCAAAACTATTCCTCCCCACGCTCGTCCCGTGACGGATTCTGACCCAGGATCCCCCCTCCCAGGTCTGTCTGGGGCAACCGGAACCTGGGGAAACTTCCCCAAACAAGCCCCCCAAAAGCCCAAGCTCCCTGCGCCGCCACTCTGTGACAGGAGCTCATGGTCACGTTGACACTCGCGCGGCAGGCTGGGTCACGTTCGCCCATCGCACACGCGCATCCGAGCCTACGTTGACGTCACGGGCCTCCTTTGGGGGGGGGGGGGGGGGGCTTGGTTGGCCCCGTCCCCGACTTTCCTTCTTCTTTTCTTGTCTCGGAGCGCCTTCATATTAAAGTGGGGGTTCAATTGGTCTGGGCAGTGTATGGGTAGCTGTCTACAGATATACGAATAATCGCCGCCGCCCCAGACTGATCCGGCCGTGAGGACTCTACGTTATGCAGGGGCCGGCCAGCTTTCCGCTGCACCGTGACAAAACTCGTGAATGCATATCGTTCCCACATTTCATTGCCATAATCGACTGGTGGTATGAAAATAGTTTAGGCTCGGCGGGCGGGTACGCGGGCACGCGGGGTAGCTCCAACAATCGTGGGATGTGGGCCGTGGCGGACGCGGAGAAGCTCCTTGACTCGGGCTCTTTTTGATACACGACAAGGCGCAAGCAACGCAACTGTCCCCCAACGTTTGCTGACCAAAGTTTGCTTGACACGCCATCTAGGCATTGTTCCCGCCGACAATGCTGCAATCGAGATGGCCGACGCCCTAGACGAGCCCCTTGGTTTCACAAAGAGTCGCCAGCAATGTTTGCATCGTCATCGCGGACCAAACCCATTTAATAGCTAAATGTACATATAGCCCACAATAGGCGTGCTCCTTGCCACACGGCCGTTGTATATGCCTCATCCGTGCCTGTTGTCGGCTCTTAGCTCCCACTTGCCCCCAGCCTCTGGATCGACTTCTCGCAATGCCATCCCGTGTATCCCCCCCTTCCAGTCCAGTAACTGCCTTGACTCCATAGTAAATGCTCAACTCATTAAGCCATATCTATGGAATACCTCCCCCCCTAGGCCAGGTCGAGTCGTCAAGCGTCATGTTTCCATCAAGTCGAGGAACCTTTCTTAGGCGCCGCTGTGTCGGTTTGCTCCACTTCTGCAGGGAGAAGTGCAGGAGCCGCATCAGGAGCAACCTCTGAGGAGTCGCCGTCGTCAATCGGTCCAGGCTCCTCCTCGAGAGTGCCATCCAGCGTGGTCGGCTTGAAGTCTCCGTTGTCAATCGATGAGGGATCATGTCCGCGGCCACTGTTGCTAGCCGAAACACCGACAGCCGGCGCGCCGCCTTCGGCAATCTTCTGCTTCGTCTCCCGGATGATCTTTTCGGCCTCGCTGACCTTGGCTGTGTTGGCAGGAGGGCGCTCCACTCCGATGGCGTTCTCCTTGTCATTCTGACTTTCCAGCAGTGCCTCCTTGTCCAGTCGAACAATCATACAGGACAAGTTATCCGTGCTGAAGCGGTTCAGCGCATGATCGACAAGAAGTTTTGAGGCTTCCACCGGGTCCTCGACGTTGCGGACGAGGTCAACGGCGTCTTGGTCAGAGCAAACGTCCCAGAGCTAAGAAACGGTCAGACATTGTTCACGAGCACAGAAGCAGAAACTTACTCCATCACAAGCTATGATGATGAACTCGTCGCTTTCGGGTTGGATGACGGTCTCGGTTGTGTACGGATGCCCGGTGACCAAATCTTTCATATAGGTGTCACCAAGGGCTCTCGTCACAGCCAGGACACCGTTGACGCGGTTGTTGAGTATCAAACCACCCGCGTTCGCTATCCGCTTTCCTTCGTTCTCGTCGCTGCCCTTGTGGTCGTACGAAAGGCGAAGCGCCTTGCCAGCACGGCAGAGAATGATGCGGGCGTCTCCGACGTTGGCTGTGTAGAGAACACGCTGGCGGGTTGCCGAACTCTTCAGCTTGGCATGCGCGGCCTCCGAGCCGCTCGCTGAGGAGGCCTTGTCATCTTTGGCCTCTTCGGACGACAACTTGGCCGCCTTGGTGGCTGCCGCGGTAGCCGGCGCAATAGCCTGGGAGCCAGTCGCAGAGCGGTCGCTGGGCACCCGATCCTCCCAACGCAGTACAGCGACAGCTGCGGTGCATCCGCTGTTCTTAAGAGGGAGCTTTTCTAGCTGCGCATCGACCGAAGTAAACGTCTGGTCAAGAAGTTCGGGGATGGGACCGTTGGGGTTCTTTCGAATAATGTCCTCCAGGATGATATGCAGCTTCTTTCCGCACCAATCAGCGGCGAATGTGCCGGCATGACCGTCAAAGATGGCAAAGTAGCCGTTGTCGGTTTCGACCATGTCCTGAGTAACTGCCTCCTTCTCGTCGGCTGCAGACTCGTTCTTCTTGCCGTCGAGAGCAGGGGCTGGGGTGTGCAAAAAGTTGTAGAGGAAAGCATGAGTATCCTCCATCGTGCGACGACACTTCTTGTTCCTGTCCTCCCAGACGCCCACACGGAATGTCGAACGAGGGCCGGGGACTGAATCACCGGCCGAGTTGTTGTGTTGACCCTGGGGCACTGCGAGCGCAGGGTCCTGCTTGCCCAGCTTCTGCAGAGGAGTCTGCGAAGTCGCATCCGAGCTGTTCCGGCCGACTTGAGAAAAGTTCAAGGTGTTCTTGGCGTGAGCCAGCAGGCCAGCGGCCTTACTGTGGACGCCGCTGGCACGTCGTTTCTTGTCGACGGCGCCATCCTGCTGGCGGCCCGGAGGACTGCTGTTTCCGCTCCGCTTGTCGCCGCTCGCGGCTTGGTCGGATGACTTGGTGGCGGCCGTGGAGCCCTTGTCGGACTCGGGTGAAGGCGACTTTCGGTCTTCTCTCAGGTCGCTCTCCGCCTTGGACACAGACGAACTGGAGCCGCCGCCGAACATTCTAGTCAGCAGACCACTCCCCTGATTGGAGAGGCTGCGACGCTTGTTTCCTGCCAGTTTAAAGAACCTTGAAAGGACGTCAAGGATACCGTTCCGCTTGCAGGATCGATAGGATACAATGGATTCGCAGTGGTTTGGTCTTTGTAGGGGTCGTTATTTTTGTCGTCGCAGGGATATCGCCAAGTTTTCTGTCTGAGAGAGGCGGCGTTAGCATTGGGTCTAGCGAGCAAGCGTAGTCTTTTGGTTTGGTGGAGGGGCAAAATGGTCCGAGACCAACCCGGGGCTAGATAGTAAGCCGGTTCCGCGCTGGGCAGGCTCGATGCATGTGACGATAAGGGCAAGAAGAGGACACGCAAATGTTGGAGGGTTGGGCAGGGTCAATACGTAAGTGACAGCAGGCGGCCTTGACTGTTGTCGAAAGTCGAGAGGACAGGGTCGCTCGCTGTGCTATGCTAGTCTTGCAGCCAAACCAACACGACACGGATGGCGGCGCGCAAGCATTAAGGCTGGGCAAAGAAGCGGGAAAATGAATCATGCCAATAGCCGGAGAGCAGGGTGTGTATGTCTTCATGTAAGGTAGGTAGTCCGGGGTCACAAGTGACGTAGGCTGGCTGAAGGATAGGTAGGTACTGTAGAGGAAATCAAGACAACACTCACGAAAGGAACGTACCCAACAGGACAGAGTGCCGGGGGCGAAGACGCTGGCTGGCGAAGATGTAAGAGAAACAAACCCCAAGGTAGGGGTTTAGGAAGCAGTTTGGCGGGCGAGATGGTCAAAGCTGCGATGCCGCCAGGGAGGGAATGATGGTGTTGAGGTTAAGGCGTACGTACGAGGAGTCGAGGACGTAGGAGGGAAGGTGTGAATGCGAATGTTGCGCTGTCGCTGGTTCAGTGCTCCGCAGTCAGTCCAGGAGGGGGAGGGGGAAGGGAGAGGAGGGGAGGGGAGGGGGATGAAATGGTTGGTTGGACGGATGGGAAAGGGCAAATCGTACAGT
Organism: Colletotrichum somersetense; assembly: GCA_030867255.1. Taxonomy (NCBI): domain Eukaryota; kingdom Fungi; phylum Ascomycota; class Sordariomycetes; order Glomerellales; family Glomerellaceae; genus Colletotrichum; species Colletotrichum somersetense. Next base: position 186,476 of record MU843453.1, on the reverse strand, counting down.
GAAGTACGGTACGCACGCATACCCCAGGTAGGTAGTGGGTGAGACAAGGCACGTATAGGTAGGTAGGTAGGGTAGGTAGGTAGCTAGTGGTAGCTAGAGTTAAAAAAAAAAAAAAAAAAAAACCGAAAGCGGTGGCCACGATTTGCAGGGTCGTTTCCAAGCGGCGCTTACCAGTAAGTAGGCAGGTAGGTTCGTAGGTAGTGTAGCACTCTCCACTCGGCCGGCTATTGGGGGCCCTGCCTTGCCTTGCCAGGGTCGGCTTGAACCTGCTTGCTTTCCACTCTCGTTGCGACAACCCTGATCTCAGGTCGGGAAGGGGAGGGAAGCAGGCCTCGAGGTACCTGGCGTGGCGTGCCTACGCTACGATGCTCCGATATTCGAAGTGAGCTGTGTTCGGTAAGTGCAAGATTTGCCGCGATTTCTTTGGGAGCTTAGCTGCCTCTCCAGACCAGACCAGGCAGAGGTACCTATGCTACGCTGTCAGGACTCACCACCCGGGGCGGCGATGATGTCTTGTGTCAGATTTGGGGTGTGATATGAGCTAAGGTGAGGCGAAGCGAGGCAAGAGGTGTGTTCCGTTTCTGGATCCGGATCTTGGCCAAGATACCAGCCAGGCACACTAAGGGTTTCGACTGACCTCGTGGAAGGCCTCGGCAGTACCCGAACAATTTTAATCCTAGAGAAGGACAAAACCACGAGCAGAAAATCCCGACTTTGCTCTGCATTTTTGCTCTCTCTACCTATCTATCTACCTAGCCTGGCTTGGACACCAAACTGGACTAGGAAGGGGGATGGATGCGTGACCTCACACTGAGACCCAACCACGGAATATCGACTAAGTCGAACCCGGCTTTTGATATGCCGATCACCTACATCACCAAAGTCCCGGTCTGAGTCCTCCAACATTGGCTTATCAGCCATTTATTTCAACGGCATGCACGCATATCGGCTTCCCTTCCACTCTTCGCTCAAGCGTTTCATGTCGGCCTGTGCAACTAAGTTTTCTACAGAGATACATTCGAGCTGAGTTACCAGGGGCCGCATGGATGGATGGATGGGTTCCCCTTGCACTGCATGAACGACTCAACCGCACGCCTCCCAAGTGAAGTTATATATCACTTTGGACGCTGCTGGGTGTATCGGGGCCATTCTGCGCGCCAAGGGTCTGTTACGTCCCTCAATGTGTGCTAAGTACAATATTGCGAAAACGACTTGCAGACAATTCACCAAGTAGCGATGGCCACAGAATGGTACCCTTCCCGAAAGCTTATATATTGCGGGCGCCAAGTTGGCTGGCTCTCTGACTTGCTTGGCCTCCCATAATTCAAAGTCGAGCGGAACTACCAGGCGACTGCCTGTTCTCTGATGGCTTGACCACCCACCTATAGCAACCCCGTGGCCAAGGGAAAAAAAGTGCACGCACGTTTGAAACAGAGAGAGAGAGAGTATATCCATCTCCATGACACAGCAACCGGAAGCCCCTCGAAACGTCTAGATATCTCAGTCAGGTAAACACCGGTAACACATAGTGACAGCATGCTGGCCCAAAAGTCTCGCCAGCATCTGATCCCCGATAAGCCCGACTGATGAAATGAAGCGGGGCAGGACAAGGTAGGGTGCCTTGAGCAGGGAGGCACCACGCGGATTGTTGTTGTATGCTGTTTATTCCATCGTATCTTTGTGTCATGAGATCAGGAAACATCTTGTTCCGGAAAATCAGGGTCCGACACGTTCGTTTTGGCTAGGTTGGGCTAACCTGGGAGATCTACTGCCCACGTAACTTCTGCCCAAATCTATAGACTGCCTATAGCCCACATCTGCTTGACTGACTGACGGCTGACTCGCAACAGCACTTTATGCATTTAGCGGATACTCTATAAGCTGTCTAAGAGTGCCCACCCCGTAGCTTAATCACAAGGTAGCGTTTGTTTACGCCGTCTGCGTCTTCGGCCCACTTTGAGTGTTTGGGTCGCAATCTCACCACCGAAGGTACTGCTGGTTGCTCGGTTGAAATCTAGTCTGATGCATACATTGAAGGAACCCAAGCTGACCATTGGCAGTGCGGCCAAACGGCGAAGTCAAGAGGCGGAGAGGCCTTGATCTATAAATCTAGGTTCTCTGCGGAAGACCACTCGGCAAAATAAACAATGCATCTAGGCGGGGCATTCCGTCTTTACGGTGGACGAATGACGCAATGTTCCGATGCAACCTCCCGAGTTTAACAACTCAGAGCTCGCCAACCAAGACGGACACTTGGATGGTCGCTGCATAGTGAGAAACGCCCGCTTGAGAAACAGTACGCCTTCCCGTAACCTGAGAGTTCCGTGCCTTATGTGACAAAACAAATTAGCTGCCCATTATCCATCTCGTCCATCGTTGCTGTCTCGTTGCTGTCTCCGAACATTATGAATACCCCATCAAGCGTCACTGCGACTACCGTCGGAGGCTGTCCAGACGGGCCTGGAGGTCGTCGTCACCAGGATCTCCGCCTCCGCCTCCGCCGACCGCTTGAGCAACTCGACTCTCTGGTACTGCCGTCGTTTGCATTCCAGACGGTGTTTCTCCGAGCTGCGTAACCGCCGAATTAGCCTGTGCTTCTCCGACATCAACTTCTTGGAAGTGCTTACCGCCGACGTCAGGTCGACTCCAATCTCCTCCAACACTTGCTCAACCACCTCTTCGCCTTCTTCCTCGGCACCGACGTCCATGGCATCGTCCATGACGTCGTCCATCATCTCCTGCCTTTGATCCATGATGTCGTTCTCGCGCTCGAACTCCATGGCGATACGCTGAAGGGCGGGAAGGTTCATCGATCGGTTCATCGTGCCCAGGGCTTGGGTCGCGCCCTTCATGGCCGTCATCATCTGTTCGTTGGTACGGTATGTCTATGAGGGAACGTGTGTGTCAGTCGGGAGACGCTCCTCTAGAGCCAAGCGTTCTCGAGACGTCGTACCTGAAGGCGAAGCGAGATCTTTTGCAGTTGACTGCGCATGCCGTAGAACTTCTCAATGTATCTGCAACGGGGACCCATTAGCACCAATACCCTTTTGCTCGTAGCTTTGTCGCAGCTGACCTCCGCGTCCGGACCAGATCCTTGGCCTGGATCTTGCAGGCGCCCATCTGTCCCTTCTGGGCGCTCTGCTTGATCTGCGTAATCAACTGCTTTTCCTGCTTTTCCAACTTGACGCGAACTTGGTCGAGTTCTCGGATCGCCTTATCCAGCATACGCTGGTTCTTGCGCAAACGCTCCGCGGGCGTTATGCGCTTGCCGAACATGTACTCGAGGATCTACGTCGCAGGGTTAGCAGGGTGGCCGACGGCTTGGAAGAAGATGCACGCATCGTACATTCATCGTGGGCGCTTGCGATGATTGCTCGGGTAGGGGAAAGAATGCCTTCGAATCGAAGAGGCAAGCAATAGACGCTAAAAGAGTCGATGGCAGCGACAGTGCTAGTGTCGTGCAGAGGAGTTGTTGGTGGAGGTTAATTGATGTTTGGGTTGCCTGGCACTCACTCACGTAACAGGCACGGGACGTAGGTACAACAGCTTGGCACAGCGTAACCAGGCCCCAGGCGAACCAAACTCCAAGGAAGTCACTGCGTGTTCAGACCGATCGCGCTGGGAGGCCCGACTAGGATCCCGCTCGAATGATTAGATAAGGAAAGGTACCTATGTACCTTGGGTCGTGTCCAGATAGATGGCGGCATTTTCCGACGTCTGTTTCTGGACCAATAGACGAAGAGCTGCGACAACGGGGTGGTGGGAAATTTGCCGCTCCGCTCAAAGTCATGCGCCGGGAATTCTTCAGGTAGGTACCTATAGTACCTAGCATGCATGACAAGCTGGAAAGGGAAAGAAAAAAAGAAAACGAAAAAAACATTCACGAAATCACAGCTTTGCCGCCACCTCCCCCAACTTATACCCCCTTTCTCCTTTCCTAATCGCTGCTTGACCATGATACTTCCATCATCGAGCGATCGAACATGAGTCAAGATTATTTCTCGAAGAAGGGCAAGGCCCCCATGGACCAGGAGGTCGAGAAGGATGATTCCGACACGCCAGACCAGCCGGTGCCGTCATCGAGCAGACCGCCTCAGTTCATGACCGTTGGATCCGGCTCCGGCTCCGTACATGCAGCGCACCTCCAGTCTCTGCTTGAGAACGACTCGGGATATGGCGGCAGTATCGCTGATGGCGATACGATGACCTCTGGTGGCGACCGTCACATCCCGACTCCCGTCAATGGCCAGCTCTCCGAAGTCGACCGGCGCAGCCAGGCCGGCGCCATCCATCAGCTGTGGTACAACGCACACAGGGTGACGCTGGGCCGCTCGATCAATAAGGTCATTGAACTCTTGAAGGAGTTGCAGGAGATGAACGTCTCCTGGCCCGCCCACTACCCTTCTGTCCAGCGAACCGAGGCATCGCGGCCCGCCCCTTCGCACGCATACTCGACAACTGCCGAAGCTCCCGCGTCTACCTCCTCGGTTCCCTCGTCCCCGACTGCCCCCCCGGCGATACGACGATCTTTTACATCGGTCGAAGCCCGCAACGATGCCGAATCGAGCAAAGCCCAGGAGCGGCGTGCACCCGAAGAGCCGCGATTAGTTACTCCTCAGATCGCTCAGGATTTCTCCATTCTCAAGCTTGATCTCAAGCTGGGCTCGCTTCACCAGGCGGAGCTTGTTCATTCTTTGGAGAAGGGCTCCATCGCGTCGCTCCTGGATGGCAAGATCAGCTCTAGTATTCGACACCTGCTCAACCTTCGTGAACGAATCGAAGATACGTCTAGCAAGGTGCTCGTCACTGGCGACCTCAACGCCGGCAAGTCGACCTTTTGCAACGCTCTGCTACGCAGGAAGGTCTTGCCAGAAGACCAACAGCCCTGCACGGCCATCTTCTGTGAGGTTCTGGACGCCAGAGAGAACGGAGGACTGGAGGAGGTGCATGCAGTGCACAAGGACGCCACCTACGACAGACACAACGAGAGTACCTACGACGTGTACAAGCTGGCACAGCTGGAGGAGCTTGTCGTGGATAACGAGAAGTACACCCAATGCAAGGTTTACGTCAAGGACGTTCGGACCATTGACGAATCGCTGCTCAACAATGGTGTGGTCGACATTGCCCTGATTGATGCGCCTGGGTTGAACTCGGACACAACGAAGACGACAGCTGTGTTCGCCCGCCAGGAGGAGATCGATGTGGTTGTCTTCGTGGTCTCGGCTGCCAACCACTTTACCATGACTGCCAAGGAGTTCATCTGGGCTGCCGCTGCCGAGAAAGCGTACCTCTTCATTGTGGTGAACGGCTTCGACAACATCAGAGACAAGAAGAGATGCGAGAAGATGATCCTCGACCAAGTGCAGGGCCTTAGCCCGAGAACGCACAAGGAGTCTTCCGAGCTGGTGCACTTCGTTTCAAGTAACGCTGTTCCTACTGCCCCTGCGCCCCCAGGTGGTCCTTCAGGCGGCGGCAGTGGCAGCTCAAGCGGCGGAGGCGGCGGCGACGACCCTAGTGACGACCCGAAGGGCAAGGGCAAAGATGTCGAGAAGATTCGAGACTTTGAAAACCTCGAGCAGTCGTTGCGCAGATTTGTCTTGGAAAAGCGCGCCAGGTCCAAACTGGCGCCGGCCAAGACTTATCTGCTCAACATTTTGAACGACGTCCACGTGTTGGCCAACGTCAACTCAGAGGTCGCCAATTCGGAGCTTGATCGGGTCACCAAGGAACTCGAGCAGATCGAGCCTCAGCTGGAGTCGAGCAGAAAGGCAACAGCTCAGGTTGGGGACGAAATCGACAAGATTACAGAAGAGACGTGCAAGGAGGTCTACAACTATACGCGCACAACTCTCAGCGCGGCTATCGATCATGCCGGGGATAACAACCATGGCGTTCCTTACCGGGGCATCTTCAACGCGTTTGAGTACGCCGAAGAACTGAAGGAAGCGATGATGTCTTATATCCAAGAGTCGGTTATCGCCTGTGAGGAGCACGCAAAGTCGAAAACCGTTGGAGGCGTCAACGCCATCAAGCAGCTGGGCATCTTGCACCTGGGCGAGGACTATCAGAACCTAGTATTCCGTCCCGATGTTATGTTTAAAAGAAAGCGCGACTCGATGGCTCGCAATGTGGACGTACCCACTGAGTTCTGGGACTTTGTCGACTGGAACACCATCGTTCAAAAGCAGGAGAAGGTTGCAGGCACAGGCATGGCGCTCACGCTCGCGGGAGCTCTTGTTCCGCGCATGATGGGCAGCAGTGGCTGGTTAGACCACGCCTTGAGCGCGGCGAAGATCATGGGCAACGACAACCTCCGTCGTCTTATCGTCCCCGGAATAGTTGCAGCCGGTAAGTTTCCCGTCCTTGCGGTTCACCGATCAGTCCGAAACTAACAATTGTCCAGCGTTTGCAGCCGCAGCCTACATTGTCAACCAGATTCCCAACTCACTCCCCCACCGCCTGTCGACCAAGATCGCGGCCCAGCTGGAGTCTGTCGACTACGTGCATGCCAACTCGACGCGCATTTCCGGCTCGGTCCGCAAGGTCCTCCGGTTCCCGGCCGACAGTCTCCGCGTCAGTTTGGAGCAGTCAGTCAAGGACCTAGGCAAGCGACGCGAGGAGACGCTCAAGGTGCGGCAGGAGAGCGAGGTGGCTCTCAAGTACTTTGGCAACCTCGTCCGCAACAGCGCGCAGCAGAGGACGGTGGTTGAGGGCGTGGACCTGGACGCGCCGCCCCCGGGTGCCGTCGCGGCAGGCCTTCACTGAGACACGTTTCCCCGTCTCATCTAGTCCCTTGTTTTTTTGTGGCAGGATACCTTACGATAGCATGGGAAAACGGCGTTGGTAATTGGTGATGAACTGGGCTCCCCTCAACCGACCTTCGCGGCCTTTGTATGTAGACACTTATACCTCAGTTATTACCCCCTTTTTCTCTTTCTTTTTTTTTCTTTTCGTGTGAATCTCGCAAACGGCGTGTTGAGTAATAGGACTATACGACGATAGGAACACATGTAGTACACGTAGAAGACAAAAATCAAAAACAATAACAATAGCAAATTAAATCTCGGTGACTCTACCTATGTCGGATTGTGTTTGGTTGATGGCCGCTATTGCCTGCCGCTGGACCGTGAGTCCGGGAGGCTTCTTTTCAAAAAGGAGACAGTGACATAGTTCCGGCTTGTAGATGGGTAGAAAGACGGGCATAGCACGCTGGAGCCGAGCCCTCGGAGAGAGAGTAAACTACCGGATACGAAGGCTTGGCCAGAGCAGGAGGGAAAGCTCCAGGAAGATGATATGGGCACGGTGCCTCGCAATTTCCTTCTCGAACCCATCGTTTAGCTTCCTTAGATCGAAGGCTGTTCAGGGCCCGTCCAGTCCGGGCAGATGAGCCGGAGCCAGCTAGCGCCGGGCCTCGACCCTCCTCCGGTGCCCGCTCTTCCATGTTGGGATGGCGATCTCTCCTTTTCCCCCTGTGGACTTTGGATTGAACGCTGGGCAGTGGGACAAGGGGGGGGGATTTCGACCAATTCTCGCGGAAGGATAGTAGGCCCTCCTTCCCCCCCCCACTCTGCTCGGCAGGCAAATGAGAGTTGATCCTAGACGACCACTGCCGCTCCGGTTCGGTAGGCTTGTTTACGAGCTATAGACGGATTTTTGTTCACAGGAGGTGCGTACGTTGGCCACTATAGAATGCCTTAGGTGTCGTGTATCGTTTGTCTGCAGGGAGTCACGGTGTATGGGAAGAAGGGGGCAACGCGGTCTTGGTCGATGGCGAGATGGAAGAGGGGCTTTGCAGCGCTTTGACATCCACCCCCCGCCGCCTCTTCTTGTTTCGTTTCGTAAGAGTGGTTTTGATGGCGGGAATAAAATAAAACCCGCATTCTGCATGCAGTGCACTTTATCTGCTCTTTTTTTTATTTTTTTTATTTTTATTTTTATTTTTAGCGTTTTCCGTGATTATACCTTTTCTTCCCCTTCTCCTCTCCGGCCCTACCTCGTCAGATGTGTCTCGATGGGACGGGAGAGATCGGAGGTTAATATGAGCTGCATCATCCGAAACGCTGACAGTGCAACGACGTAAGGCAGAAAGTGCCACCTCTCCCCATGCCCACCCATCATCGTAAATCTTCAAGGAACAATGACGTCTTTCTGAACCCCCCTCCCCTTACCCTCACGCTTAGGGTCCGATGCAAGACATTAAGTTGAGACACGCGATATGCCGGCGACGGCTCACGAGACAGCAGGAATATTGAAATGCCCCCCCCCCCCCCCCGCTTCTAATGTGAATTATGACAGAAGCGAAAGCGATACGGTATCGTTGTAATTACAAGATGCGTGTTGCAAGTATGGGATTACCGTAGTAATAGGTCAAGTGGGGGCCGACAGCTGCGATCGTCCTCTGAAGGATAGCAGAACCTGGGTGGGGCACCCCTTATAACTATCTGAGGTGTTCAATTATACTCTCCAACCGGCGTGGGACGAACTCCCCACATCGCCTCGGCCCTTATGCTGCTCTACGCGTGTTCATACCTGGCACGATATGCTGCAGCACTTTGTACGGATACATGTCCAAGACGGTTCCTGTCAAAGTCGCCTAGGTATACATACAAAGACACTCGATATCCGTGAATTTCCACCAAGCATGTCTTTGAACCACGAGTCGAGGGTGCTGGGTCCGGCTCCAGGCCTCCCCGGTTGTTTCGCGGTGGTCATTTCTCCAGTTTGATTACGTGAGCACTCTATATTGGCCGACTCGAGAGGGGACGTGGAAACATATTCGTCGCATATCGGGACTTGCGACGCGACATGTCGAACCAGTTTCATTTTCTTCTTACTGTTCCATGCTATATACACTATGACTGGCTAGGGACACCACCATCTGAAGAAGACGGCGCCCCCCCGGCGGGGAATATCTGCCGGCAGCAAGATTGGACGTTTCATCCCTTCTTCTTAGGCTCCTCAATTCGACCCGAAGCTGCCTACCGACCGCACTCAATCACGGCTTGCCTCCGGGGCCACCACCCTTCTTGAACCGTTCGTCATGTCAGTCCATGTTTCCGTCGTTACTAGGCCTTTCTGAGACGTCGCTGTCATGATTGACAAATGGCGGCGTCCCCTTTGTGGCCCTCGCGGCAATCTGTCAACTAGCTGTACATAGTCGTGAGCGGTGGCGTCGCCGCAATGGAAGACAGAGGGGAAAGGATAGCAAGTTTTCGCGTTGTTGGCGTCGCGTATGAGACAAAACGGCCACGCTTACCGTCTATGGGCGTCGGTCATCGCTCACCGGTCATCGGTCATCGGTCTCACCCGCCCGGTCCCAGTCGCGTCTATCACGGCAGGCTGAAGAAATCCTCCCCCTTCGCTGATCGAACTCTAACACAAATCCGTCCAGTGGTTTTCAGAGCCGTGGGGCGCAGGCTGCGTGAGGTGCCTGCCTGTGCGTCTTCCGTAGTGGATGGTGGTCCGTGTTGTGCGCCCCAATCCCAGGCTTTCAGGGTTGCACATCATCACAAACCCAATGACAACAGCGCTATGTAGCATATCTGGTTGAATCGTTGTGGTCGCATGCGTGCCTCTCTACCTCAATCTTGGACTGCTTGGTCCTCTCCTCTCTCTCTCTTCCCAAGCATTCCCGTGCCCTGACCATTCCGGGCCGGGCATCACAAGTGCCATTCTAGCCTCCACCTCCCTCGGAAGGGAGAAAGTCCAGGGGAGGAGAAAGGGGACGTCGAAAGTGACGATGTCCAAGTAAGGTAGTGCAGCTGATGGAGGGGCCTGTGCGGGTGGAGGTGCGGACTTTGAGATGGACGGAGATGAACTTGGAGACACGAGTGGACAACCACCGCCGGCATTAGTACTAAAAAGGAAGAAAAAAGAAGCAGACGAAGACGAAGAAAAGCAATTAGATGCCGTGACATTCGCCTGTCGTCCATCCGAGTCGGTCTAGGGTACCTGCATTGCTAGAGGTAAGGTACGCTACATACAGGCACTACTAAGGTCGTACCAGCAGTACACTAACTTCTCCTGCGTGGTACGAATACCTAAACTACTTACCTTATCTAGGGTAGGTAGGCAGTACAAGTACGTACTCTGCCCTCCCTGATGGACCCTGGCCAGTCACGTCCAATCCAAATCCAGACGGCAGGCAGGGGTGGACCTGTCATCACCACCAACGTCCCTTCCAAAAAGCTGTCCACTACCTACCTACCTACCTAGCCAAGTCCGATCGCTTCGCTTGTCTCTCTTCGTCTTTCCTCCCCTACCTCCCTTCCCTTCTCCTTCATCCCGGGAAGCTGCGCCATTGCGATTTCCTCTTGCACAAACCTCCCTTATCCCATCTTTGCTGTGTATCTTTATCGTCCTGCCATCTTGTCTCTTTGCTTGCTTGCTTCCTACCTTCACATTCCCTTTTGGCCCCTTGTCGACCACCATCGCCCAGGCCTAGGTATCCCGTTTTCTTCAGCAACCCTGGCTTCCAATCGGCCTAGTTTGCGCCAATCCTTCATTTACGGCTTTTAGCGTTCTGCTGGCCCTGTAATTAACTTCTCCCCTTCCGTTTGTTCATCTTACGCTCCCTACCAAATCGCTCATCTCCTTCCTTCAGCGCGCCGCCAACCCTGCGCTCCTGGCCATTCCATCCCACCGGTCGCCCGCTATTGACCTGCAACATTTAGCTCCAGTCCAATCACACCCACCCTTCTGCGCTGCACCATCGGCAGACCACGACCACCAACACTACTATTACTACTACCGACGTGGCCAAACCCGCCTAGACCGACTTGACATCTCTTGGGGCTCTCCACCAGAGAAAAGAGCGACCACCATTTGTCAACTCTATTTGCCAGCCAACCGCCGCGCTCCATAACCCGTCGCGCTTACCACCTTCACTGTCTCGTCGCAATTCCGACGGGAGACCACCGAATTTCCCTCTTCTCAAACCCCTTGTCGCCGAACAGGAAGGGCCAGACACACACGCTTCCTTTTGCCTGTGTCTCTTGTGCCTTGCCGCCCCCCCATCTTTCTCTCTATCGATACCAGTGCACATGGGCAGCTCGCCCTTGCTCGTTGCTGGCCTGCGCTATATGTCGCCGCCGCCGATGCTGCTGTCGCCGCCGTCCTCAGCCGTACCCCTGAAAATCGTAATCGCCAACGGTACCGCCTGCTAAGCGACGAAATCCGCTCCCCCCTCCCGAACCACTTTTCGGTCCTCAGTTCTAGAACCCACCCGATTTCGTTCTGCACTCCCCGGACACCACCGGCTCAGGTCAGTCAGCTTTGGCTATCAGCTCCCAGCTCTCATTTTGCGCGCGCCCGCATCTATCACCACGCCCGCCGCCGACCGATTTAACGAAGCAAACCCGACGACCATCGAATCCGCGACTTGTGCAAACAGTAGCCCGCCGAGGCGACAGGGAGGATGTCGCTAAATGGCCTGGACGACCCTAAGGTCAAGGAGGCCCATGATGCTGCTATTGCCGAACCAGGAGGATGGTATGATCGATCCCTTTCCTTTCTTGTTTCCCCACAATCCGAGCCATCATCATCATCATTTGCCTGTCAGCCTCACGAGACTTCCACTCGGCGCTGTGCACTGGCCATACACCGGCTACTTTCAACTGTCCCTACTTCTGGACGAACCCCATCTCTCTCCCTGCTTGCCTGCTGTCGTCGCTCGATCCACTGAGGCTGACCAAAGTTATGAACTTGTGCGCAATATAGGTTTCTTCTCAAGTATGCGAGTCGCAATGACATAGAACTGCTAGGCCGCGGAAACGGCGGCATTGTCGAGATACGGAACAACATCGCTCAGTTCGAAGCTGAGGACGAGGATAATTCGCCCTTGTTTGGTTTTCTGAGGTACCGTCGGCGAAACGTGATCATCAAATATCTCCCCGAAAATTGCTCCCGGCTGGTCCAAGGTGGGTTACATCTGAATTGCGACGTGCCATACTTCGGCGTTTCCCCCATTTCAAAGGGAGATGAGAAGCTGACTCGGATCTTTGATTCTTGTAGCTCGTGTAACTGTTCATTTCAACGCCGTCTGTGAGCGGTTCGCGCCGTACAATACCGACTTCTCGATAGCCTCCGCAAAGGAGCTCAAAGACACGAAACTGTCGGCTGCATGCTCCCTGCACGCCGCCTCTGGCTCGACCTCGTCCTCGACAAGCTCTCTGCGGCGGAGAAGGTTGATGGAAATTGCCGAGGAAGAAGAGGAAGAACAGAGAGCAAGCAAGAGAAAGTCTGTCGGTGCCGATGGCTTGACCGAGGCTCCGGAGCCAACGGCGGCCGATGCAGTGAAATCACCTACTGAAGTGACGCCCCTAACGCTCAACGCCGACCTCGCAAATTCGCCCGAGGAGAGCAAGTTTTCTGCGTCTTTGGAGCCGCCCGAGTTTGTAGGGGCCAGACCGCCTTCTCCATCAAAATCTGTCGACGAAGGACGGCGCATGTCATCGCAGTCCCTGAGACCTGACCTATATTCTCCGACGCTTTATTCATACGGGAAGCCCAAAATCAAGCTTGCCCCGCGACCGTCCCTCGACGTTTCTGCCCGTGCTCGCACAGGAACCACTGCTGTGGGGGCCGATTTCCGCCCAATTTCGCAGATGCCGTCCGGGATGAAGTTATTTTCCAAGGGTTCCAAAAAGGGAAAGTCCAAGGACAATACTCTGGACCCTCCTACCGAGCCAGCCCACCTGGACGAAACGACCGAAATCTCGTTGGCCGCCACTTCAATACCCCTACCCGACGGTGACCCCATCTCCCAGATTGATGAGGCTGTTAGGCCACACACGAGCTCTGGCCGACCCACAACAAGCTCGGGCTCTTCAATTAAATCGACGATGCCGTCGCTCATCACTCCCGCCATCTCCACCAAACAGGTCATGACGCCCGAGAAGGCGCGTCTGATGAAGGCGATGAAACTGAGGGAGAAGAGAAAGAAGAACCAGCAACCCTCCGACACCTCAGTCGTCGATGTCCCTGCCGAGGAGACAACCTCGGAAACGGCCCAGCCTCTCGAACACGCTGAGGAGATAGTTGAGCCTGCTCTTGTTACCGAGGTCGACGACGACAACAGCGGCGAGAGACGACTCTCGGAATCAAGAGCAGACTCTGGCATTGTTATTGACGCATCCTCGGTTTCCGTCCACACCGACGTCGCTTCTGAGTTTACTCAGAGCGACTCACATCCCGCCTCGCCTATCATGGCATCTTCTGAGCCTGGCCGCTCAACCAAGGCGTCGTCGCTATCCGAGTCTACTGAAGAGACTGTGAAGGAACCCGATGAGGAGGACCTCGTCGGTGGGGTCAGCACACAAGAGACACAAGATGAGGTTGCGCCTGCAACAGAACCCGCAGTTGCCCCTGTTCTATCTGAAGAGGAGGTAGATACTCCTATCGCTGCTGCTTCTGAGCCAACGGAGCCATTAGCCGCTGACGACGAAGCACAAGGGGATCCCGAACTCCTCCCTGAAGCCTCGACAGACGTGGTCGACATTTCTAATGCCAGATCCGACGCCTCCCCTGACTCGATCCTCGAGGAGACTGTCCCCGTGGACGAAAAACCGAACGAGCCCGAGACTTCGGATACTTCAACCGCCGAGAAAGAGGAAATGCATGAGGACACCCAGACTGTGGAACAACGGAGTGAGACTGAGAAGGTAGCAATCATGGATACACAACCAAAGTCTTCGCCCTTGAGCTTACCAGTTTCCAAGTTCTCGACGAGCCCAACACGGGCGATAGCACCCATCGAACCGAGAGAGACGCAACATCGGGAGCTGAAGCATGATGACGTGGCTCAGCCCGTGGTACCGGCATCGTCAGAAGTGTCACCTAGGTCGCCGCCATCATCACGTTCCCCCGGCCTGAAGGTTCCCCGGTCCAAGTTCTCGACACAAGATCTCAAGTCAGCTGCAAATATCGAGATGCCTACCATCATCTCTCCCCAAGGCAATTCACCCCGCAACACAGATGCTCAGTCAGAGAGCTTGGAATACACAAAAAGGAGGGCGCATGTGGAACCCATTCAAACTGATATGAACGCTTCGGATAAGCGGGTAGAGGGCGGCATCTCCGACGACGAGGATTTGTTAGACGAGCTTCACTCAGCCACCGTCGAGCAAGCGCATCACGTTACTGTTTCCAAATCGCCCGTGTCACCTGTCTTCCCTAGCCCCCCGCAGACCGTCAGCAGACCGACTTCGCGTGGCATTGTCCGCACTATCTCGAACCCCATCCGCGGAAACATCGTCACGCCAGCAGACGTGGCCCAGGCTCAGAACCAGAGATCAATCTCGTCGGGTGCTGCCTTCCTGCACAAAATTACACAGCAGCAAGGCAGTCAACACCTGGCCCCCAAACAGCCTGGCAAGATTGGCTCGAGTATCTCCCAGCGCATCAAGGCCTTGGAGAGGCTGTCCGCACACGCACCTGGAAGCGCGGACCCGGAACCGAGCAGCTCGAAATCCCCGAGACCTTCCTCAGCATTCTTCGCTGTCAAGAGAGGAGCCAGCGTAAGGGAGCCTTCTCGCCCCGTTTCAGCTGTCGATAAAGCGGGCTGTCTCACTGTGAGTGGCAGTACTGTGCCATCAGCCTTACCGGGCTCTCAAGAATCCTCCCCAGAGGCTGCCAAGGCGAACCGTGGCAGATCCGGATCAGTGGCCAACAGGCTGTCGATGTTTGAAATGCCCGGCAGCAACCAGCCACTGAGCCGGTCTGAGTCCATCTCCGTCACAGCGCGGATTATCCGCGATCCCAGCCAGGCCAACAAGACGCCCGAGCCGCCCAAGAACCCTTCCGAGTTCGAAAAACTCGATCTCAAGTCGTCGCCGCTGGTTGTCGATCACCAGAAGGTCGAGCTTCCACTGCCACCAGCTAACCTGGCAACAGTGGAGCCTCCAGCGGAGACAATCCAGGAGCGAAGGCTGTCCAAAGAAAAGCGTCGCTCTCAGTCCATGGAGCCAACGCCCGATGGAGGCAACCTGCCTCGCCGGTCATCCCTCAGCATCATGAGGGACTTCATCAAGGATCGAGGCAAGTCTATCAACTCACCATCAGCTGAGCCTCTGACCGCTCCCTTGCCCATATCCTCCGGTTCGAGGTCGCCGTCGAGGCCATCCTCGAGACCGTCCTCGAGACCACCCTCGACTCACCACACCTCAACTGGCCTCAGCCGTCGGCCGTCTATCAGCAGCCATCGCTCTTCTTCGAATGGCAAGGACCATGATGCGAGCAGAGCCGTGTCCCCGTCGGTGCTCACCGAAGGCAGCGGGTCTGGCGATGACAACAAGTCAACCAGCGACAAAAAGAGGGGCCGTGCAGGTCGCTTCATGCGCCGCCTTTCTTCGTCCCTCAGCAGCGCGGGTCGAGGTAAGGCCCTGAACCACACTGCTATGTCTCCGACAGTTCAAGAAGAGGATCCCTTTGAAGTCGCTCGCCTCCAGAAACCCACTATTGAGGCATTCATGGGAGACGTCAACGTCCAGTTTCCAGACAACCTCTTATGGAAACGCCGCAGCATGTGTCTGGACTCGCAGGGATTTTTGATTCTGAGTACAGTCGCCTCCTCGACCGCCCCCAAGAACAAGCAGCCTAGCGGTGCTGGAGTCAAGCGATTCCATCTTTCTGACTTCCGGATGCCCTATATTCCTGACATGGAGATTCAGGAGCTGCCCAATAGCATCTGTCTCGACTTTGTCGAGGGCTCGGGTTTGCAAGTTGCGTGCGAGGATCGCGCCGGACAGATGAATGTCTTACACAGTAAGTTACGCTTGGCCTCGTATTCCTGACTGCAGCTAATAACACCTTTCCAGTTCTTCAAACGGCGCATCAAAGCCACAGCTTGTCCAACCAGTAAGATCATCGCCTCATCATGACCCTGGGATTTCTTTCCCCCCCCCCAGTCTTTTATTTTGACTTTTTTTATACCCAAACTTTCCAATGCTTCCCAAAACACCAATACTTGCTGGCAAATGCGTCCCGTCTTTTTTTTTTTTTTTCTCCTTCTTCTTTTTCTTTGTCATCATACCTTCTGGCCATCAGTCCCAATTTTGTTCGGAGGCTACTTTGCACGGAAAACGGCTGTTACATTCGACAGTCCTGACAGACATCGCATTCGAACAACAGCAACGGCTGTGCTCATTACCCATCTACCTACCTATACCCGCGCAACACGCCTTTTACCAACAGGCAATAATTCCTTGGCCCAACGCCTTCTACACACGCTTTAGTGCTTTCCTTCTTTTTGTACATCCCTTCTGTCAGGAAATGATACCACCTTTGCATGGAGATAGTTCAGGTTGGAGAAGAAAAAGGGGGGCATAAGCGGATGATCTGGGGCCGGTAGAAGCCTGGACAATGATGTCCACTACTCCATACCGGTACCTCGTCACTTCTTTTACTTGTTCCTTTCACAGAGGGGCGGAAGACCAGAGGCTTCATTTCCTTGTCGACAAGGACGACCACAGAAAAAAAATGATGATTCCGATCTCGGGTTGGCGCGTTCCATATCGCCTGTGTAGGAGAAACTTTTGAATGTACATACTACCTTACAACCATCTCGGCGGCATAACAGCGAGAAAGGCTTTGGTTTTGAGATGGGCTTTGTGTTACCTCACCGCGGTGTCGAATAAGACGCTGATATTCATCTGCCTTTACAACTAGCACGTAACCACGAACACGAAAGTGTGTGCAACGGAAGTCTCTTGGTGTATGGCTACCACGCAGCGATCGTTTCAGGTTTCCCTGTTCGTGAGCATGTGAGTCATACTCGTCCATACCGCCATTTTCGGCCTTTCTGCAATAATTTGTTTTGTTGGCCCGGCAGGCACTAGCCCGTCGTCCTTCGCCACCGAATGCCATCTGTCCCATTACATGCAGGTTATGGTCTTTTGAGTTGCGGCTCGGTTCCCAAGCTGGACCTTCCCGGCGCCTTCTGTATGGCCGTTTCCTCCGCTCTTTTCCCGAGAACGCTACCGACGTCCTCCACCCGTTCACGCACGCTCATGAAAACAGGCTGCCTCTGCGTGATGTTGGCAAACCGTCTTTCTCTGCTCTGGTGATTGGGAGGGGGCACGTACCATATTCTTTTGTCTCGACGAGTATCAGAGGTGGTCGGGATGGCATCCCGACTGCGTCGGGGTATTGTACTTGGAAAGGGGAGGAGCTGGAGGCCACGGAGTTCGGGGGGCTCAGTACTGGCGGCCGCGGCGGCGAGCACGGCGTCCCATGGCGCGGCGCTCGCTGCGGTTGCGCGCAGTCGTCATATCGGGGTTCCGCTCGTAACCGCGGACGCCATACGCGGGGGCGGCGACGCCCTCATCGTCGGGTCCGCCGCGGCCGCGGGCCTGGAACAGCGCGGCGATGCGGGCGCGGAGCCATGGGCCCCAGCCGTCCTCGGGGGCGAACTGGCCACGGAACATGGCGTCCGTCATGTCGTCGAGGACGTCCCGCTGAGAGAAGTCGCCGCCGTAGTACCAATAGACGCAGGGCGCCCAGCAGCAACACAGGGAGGCAAGGAGCAGGGAGGCGGCGATGCCGGCGGCGATGCCCTTGAACCACTTGACGACGGCCGACTGCTCGTCATAGGCCCAGGCCTTGAGAAACTCGGTGGTCTCGGTGGGCATTGTCGCGCTGGTTGCGGTCGGGGTCGAGAGGGTGCTCGCGAGCAAAGTGGTGACGGATATCGTGTCTCCAGAGGGCCACGGGCTGGGGCCGAGCCAGGGGAGGAAAAGGTTCTGGAAGGCCATTTTGGGGACTTGGTTTGGGAAATGGGAGGGTTTACTGAGCTACGTCGAAGGGGGCGGTTAGTATTAGTTTTCGTAGGAACACACGAAGGGGATGGCCCAGGGGCGCGTGAACGAGTCTGATGTACGGGAGTGCTTGGCCGCAAGGTGACGAGGGAACTGGTTGCTAGTCGGGGGCACAGAGCATCTTGGAGAGCAGCGCTCGAACCAGAGTTGCTGTGTACGCCGTAGGAGGGAAAGTTCGAGATCATGAGAGGGGCCATTGAATCCTGGGACTTACGGGCTCTTTCCGAAAGACCGCAACTTTTTCCCTTGAGTGAGATGGAGGTGAAGGGTATAATCCAGATGGTGTGTCTTCCTCCGAACACTGAAACAATCGTGACTGTCACGGGAGCTGGTGATGGTCGCTGTCTGATAAGACGTGCTCAGCCCCCCAAGGAAGTTGATTTTGGATGATAAACAAGAAGCGAGAAGGGGGAAGTCTGCGCAAAGACTAGGCTGTTCTTTGGAACTGTCCAGCCTCTGGAAGCCTCTTGGAAGGGATTTTCGTCGAAGTGTAAAAAAGAAAAAGAAAGGGGGGAAACAATCAGCTCAAGGAGAGGGGCCAGCGTGGAAGTAACTGGCAAGCACGACTTGGGATACAAAAAGGTAAGAACGACGACCTCTGGCACCTTCCTGCACTATCAGTTCTGTCTTTGAAGGAGACATAGCGCTTGATGCAAAACAGGCGTATTCTCCTTCAGGTCCAGAAACAACTATTTGGC
Source organism: Colletotrichum somersetense (assembly GCA_030867255.1). Classification (NCBI taxonomy): domain Eukaryota; kingdom Fungi; phylum Ascomycota; class Sordariomycetes; order Glomerellales; family Glomerellaceae; genus Colletotrichum; species Colletotrichum somersetense. Next base: position 167,962 of record MU843453.1, on the reverse strand, counting down.
TTACATCGGATACATGGCCATCATCAACACTTATCCGCCGAAGCAATAGGCTGAATGGAAAGTCAGAAGTGCATTCAAGGCAAGTTTCATTGGTTTGTATTACCACTAGTCACACAAATCCTTATCCAAGCTCACGAGACAGTGACCTGCTTCCCCGCCCACTCGTCGACCAAAGTTGCGTAATCCTCAGGGCCGTATGGTTCCGATGCCTCAGCGACCATGCCACTCTTCCTGTACACCTTCAAACCCAAGTCGCTCACTAACTGGTCGATGTATGGAACGGCATCGAAAACGAAATCAGGAAACTTGTCACCATGGCCGGCGGGGTACCGCCACTTGCAGAACCGGCTGTGCAGGGCAGTGTCGTGACGCAACTTCTGCAACGCCTTGGGGTCGGCCGTGGCCTCGCGGACGGCCGGAATCTGGTCGTGGAAGTAGGCGTCGATCCAGAGCGACTGGACGTGGGAGATCATTGCCACGGAGAAGTTCATCAAGACGCCCGCAAAAGCGATATCGCGCTGCGCGAGAAGTTTGCGGGACGGCGGTACCACGAAACGATGCAGGAAATAGGGCGTGAGCGTCGTGTACGGGTTGACGGGCTCGGTGGTCGAGACGCCCTCGTTCTCCACCAGCGGCTTCATTTTCTTGTTCTGGACGGGCTGGTCCTTGAGCCGTGGCCAGCGGTCAAAGATCTCCTTGTCGATGGCTTCAACCATCTCGGCCGGGGGAAAGCTCTCGGGCGAGGGCGCGTGGGGGATGCCGAGCTCCTTCTCGATGCCCTCTGGCAGGAACTTGATGGGCTGGAACTGCTTCCACCCGGTGGCGCAGCACAGGGCGTCTGACTGCAAAGACGAACCGTCCGAGAGATGTACGGTGCTCGGCGACAGCCTCACCAAGTCGGCAATGTGGACCTCGACCGTCCCGTTGCGGACGAGGTCGAAGAAGTCTGTTTCGTAGTTCAGGATGGAGAAGCTGGACGCTGTGAACATGGCCTCGCTCCACGGCTTGAGCTTCTTCAGCTCCGGGTGCGAGTCGAACTTATTCAATGTGATGACGTCGTTGCCGAGGACGTTCCAAAAGTTGTTGGTGATGCCACGACCGATGGCCGTGCCGTGGTAGAAGGTCCTCGTCTTGGTGTACCCGTCGGCGTCGCCCCACGAGCAGGGGCTGAACCAGGTCAGGGCTCGGGTGTGGACGAGCTTCTCGAGCCACTTCTTCAAGGGCGTGACGTATGGTGGGGCCATCCATACGGGGCCGTGTCCCGACTCTATATCCGGTCAGCGCCGGGTGCGACATGTGCGCGTGGGTGGGGTTGTGTGTTTTGTTTTACCTCTGATTACCCAGTGAACCTTGATACCCTTGGTGGCATACGCGTAGACGAGGTCCCATGCCGACTTGGTGCCGCCGAAGACGGTCACCGCCTTGGCCGAGTCAAGCGTGCCGGCATGCTGGAGGAAGTCCTTGCCGTGGAACAGGGGGGCGCCGAACGTCTCCTGACCGGCAAAGTCCGGCAGGAAGGGCTCGGACGTGAGACCGGTTGCGATGACCAGCTTCTTGGCCAGTACTCGGGTCTCGCTGCCGCCCTTACTACCGTCGACGAGGGTCAGAATCCAGCCGCCGCCGGGCTGGTGCTCTGCCGAAAGGAGCTTGTGGTGAAAGCGGATCTTGTCCAAGATGCCGAAGGTCTCGGCGTACTTTGTCAAGTAATCGTGTAGAACCTGGCCGGGAATGTGCTGTCCGGGCAAGACGCCGAAAATCTCGGGGTCCATGGGGAAGTCGGGGTACTCGTAGGTGCCGAGCATGTTGTTGCTCTTCAGTCCCGGGTAGAGACGGTGCTCGGCCCACACGCCGCCGGCGGACGAGGCTTGGTCGAAGAGGGCCAGAGAGCTTTGCGGGTGAAGCTGGTGGTGAGTCTTGGCCGCAGCCAGGCCGTACCATCCTGGGACGTGTGTTAGATCAGATCACACAGGCCTGGAGAGAATTGCGTTGGGGGGGGGGGGGGGTAAGGCGTCTCTTACCTGCCCCAACAACGACGAAGTCGAGGGCCTCCATTGCAACACGGTCAGAAGATGGGTTGCAGGGGTTTAGGAGCAGTGTCGGCGTTCTCGGAAAGTGAATGTATAGTGGGAACCAAGACGGACGGACTGGCGGGCGGCGGCAGAGTTGGAGCTGCGGCCGGAAGAGCGACCAAGGACTTGAATATGGTAGGAACTAACACACAGATGAGGCGAAAGGGAGAAAGGGTTGACAGGTCAAGCTTGACTGCCACACGATGCGGTTAAAGCCATTGCTGAAGAATGGAAGAAACCGGGGGAGCTGCGTCCGGGCCGTTACCTTTTCTCTGTAGCCCGAAAACAGTTGAATACCACCTAGGTAGGTCGTTAAGTGGTTTGCTGCACGCAAAGCACATCCAATCCAATCCAATGCAATCCAGGGCAACACGGAGCTGATTCCAAAGTGACAGGGGACGTTGCGCAACCCTTACTCTACCTACTTACCTTGTCCCACCTCCTTCAACTCCACTCAACTCAGCCCTCCCCCGCAGATGATGGGCTACTTGTAGTTTATAACAGTAAATCACACCACGACGGCGGACAGCCAGTGGTGGAGGACGGGTTCCCCTGAGTCGTTGCGTTGCAGAAGCCGACCCCCGTGGCGTTCGCACATGGTCGGGTTCTTTACGCGGATGCTACCCCGTACCGTACGCGACAATCTTACATAGTACGAAGGGTGGTCCGAGTATGTTGCATGATCGTCCAATCGTCGCGAACAGGGCCCGAAGCTGGTATGGCAGGGTTCATGTAGTTAGTGCATGAACAGGCGACAAGTTCAAAGGTAGGTAATCAGTGAGAGGTTTTTTTCCAAATACCCCATTCAGCACCCTTGTTTTCCCGCCCTCCCTCTTTTCTTTCCCATAGGTGTTCTTGTCCGTCTGCCACCCGAAGGACCAACCGCATGCTTCCATCATCGTCGTTCGTTGAAGACCTAGACAGACGATCCTCGCCAGGGAGAGACGAAAAGCCGTTGCGGCGGGATATCCTCCTCTCTGATTGGTCCGCGGGAAGGTGTCCGGGGCACGCAATGCTCCCTGATGATCGTACTATAGGTACTGTGTACGTACCTCGGTACGTACCTGTCATCTAATCAATCACCCAATTAAGCCCTAAATAGGAAATCAGCTTGGACCGACCGATCAAAGTCAATCCGCACTTCCTACACTCGTACATCGCTGGCAGTGCCTGGTACGTATGTACGGATACACTATCATGTATCCCTTCCTTCACGACCACTCTTTGCTTATGTAGTGTCCACCCGTACGTACGCTTCGGATGATAAGGCTCAAAGAAGGGAGGGAGCCTTCATAATCTTGGGCTGACTAACGGAAAACTACCCAAACTACAGTCCGAGTCCACTCTTGTTTGGCCCTGACCACACGTTGTTCCCCGGGCGGGGCGGGCGGAGAGCACCTCCGTATCAATGCATTTGCCTCAACCGACCAGGAGACCAACATCTTGGCACCAGCTTCTTCAAGGCTCCGCTCGCCCGCCTTCCGTCTTACGTACATAGTTGTGGGCTCGCGAGTCAAGATCCTCCCTTCCTCCCGTTGCCAACTCCTCTCTGTCAGTTCCGATCTACGCGGAAACAGTGCCTATATATGAACACAGTACGGATACTCTTTACAGTATCAGAAACCCACCTGCCTGGACCTCACTCTCCTTCTCATCCGCCTCCAGTTCATGAATCATTACTATGCTGTCTGTCACCCGTTGTAACCCTCCCACTTTCTCTCTCTGGCATCATCCAAGAAGCGCAGCCTGACTGCAAAGAACCCAAGACACGTCACGCTAGTGCTGGCACTAGCGACGGAACAATGCAATGCGGTGTTGATCGATCTAAAGAATTGCCAAGTCCTGACCGACGATACATTCCAATGGTTTTTTAACCCATCGATATGCAAGACGCGTCTCACATGCCCTCCCCTGAGTCCATTACCTACCTACATAGTCGTCGACTGGGTGTGTGCTCGTCGTTGCATGCAGGAGTCAAATTGCCCACATAGTGGAGACGAACATGTATCTACCTAGTCGTCCTCTCTTGACAGCCGTGAGAGAGGGACGAGGACGCATAGTATTTGCTGAGATCGCGGGTACAAGAGGCACTTTGTACATCAGTGGCTGCACGACATCCATTCCTATCCTAACTGAGTGATGGATGGCGCACTTGGCTCCCTGCCCTGCGACTACTCATGGTGTGAAACAAGAAATCATCTGGCACTGTCGCATTGTCGACTGAAGCGTCCACAAAATCCAAAGAGACAAATGCGACTGCGGCATGGATATCGCCCAAGTTCGTCCCCTGGCAAGGCACCGCGGTGCCTGCAAGGGTGGTCGGCTATCCAAGTGCAACCCCCCCCCCCAAAGCATTCAAGCGGCTGAGCGGGTGCCGACATCACTCTCAATCTCTCTGACATCTCCTTCTTATTAGTTTTTTTTTTTTTTCAATCCAAACCTTTTCCAGGTTATCAAGAAGCTCCTCTACCAGTTAAGGTTTGTTGTCTTGAGCTTGAAATCAGCCGTCCTCTTTTCCCCCCGCCCCTCGATACCTGCAGCAGCGTGTTTACGGCTCCCTAGTTTGCTTGCTCACTTTCAATACCCAGGTCTCAAGTACTATACCAGGAGGTCTGCTGGCCTTATTGTCTCCCCGCCGTTATTTGTGTTTCTCTTCCAAATGGGAAGCCATCACCTGCTGTCGGCCTTATAACATACATACATCGACTGCACCGTGTCGGCATATCAACATGTCCGGATTTGTGACAGAAGCTTTCACGTTGCTCGGTGTGGCCATTGGCGTCATCTCCCTCCGAACCTACGCGCGGGTCAGCGCCGTCGGCGTCAGGCATCTGCAGGCAGATGACTACCTCATGCTCTTCGTCGCCGTTAGTCCTCCTGTGTTATCGCAGCGCCATCGTGGTTCGCATCGTCGTTCAAATACTGACATGTTGCGCAGCTGTCCTACTCCGCTGAGACCGCATTGGCATACAGCGTAGGAGCCTATTGGCGCGGCCTTGCGAACAATGGCATGACGGATGAGGAGAGGATGAACCTGGATCCCAGCAGCGAAGAGTTTATGCTCAGGTGCGACACTTTTCATCGACCTCGGCGTACAGGACCTTTCTAACGACAGGCAGAGTTAACGGCTCAAAGACCCAAGTCGCAGGATGGATTACATACAGCTGCCTCGTGCTCTGGCCCGCCAAAGCCGCCATGTGCAGTTTTTACTTGCGCCTTACTGTTCGTGATACCGACCGAGCCGGCCCCTTTGACTCCAGTGCTAACAAGGCGTAGCAAGGAATGCACGGCTATCGCAGACGGATAATGTGCGGCTTCATATCAATCGGGGTGACGTGGTTGGCCGTCTTCTTTTCCATCATCTTCAGCTGCTACCCGATGGAGAAGAACTGGCAGATCTACCCCGACCCAGGCAGTGCGTGATCGATTCAGTCAAATGTTACGAGAGGGGACCAGCTAATCCGAAAACCAGACTTTTGCCAACCGGCCATCTCGAAAATCAATATACTCGTCGTCGTCGTACTAAACTCGTTGACGGATCTTTACCTCCTGAGCATCCCGATCCCAATGCTGTGGGGTGCACAACTACCCTTGAGGAAGAAGCTCGGCCTAATTGTGCTCTTCTCGGGAGGAATCTTTGTGACCATGGCCGGCATTCTGCGCTGTGTTCTCATCATCACGGTATGGCCCGAGTTTTCCTCCCCCCCCTTTTTTTTTTCTCTTTTCTTCTTTTTCTTTTTCTTTTTGCCAAGCTCACCAAGTCACGCCGTCTCTCACAGGACCCCGTCAACGGTGCAGAGCAAGCGGGCTCCTGGGCCGTCCGCGAGACATTTGTCGCGATCGTAACCAGCAACGTCCCGATGATCTTCCCGCTCGTCCGCCGGTGGCTCAGCCCCATCCTGGGCACCATCGCGACCACACTGTCGCGGGGCACAAACAACAAGTACGGAAACTCGAAGCGGTTGCACCTACCAGGGTCCGGGAGCATCCAGCTGAACGACGTCGCGGAAGGGGGCACCGGCGGTAGCAAGAAGGGCCGCCCGCCGTACAGCCAATACCCCGTCACCGAATTCACCCTGTCAGGGAGCGAGGAGTACCTCAACAAGCCGGCGCCTTTGCCTGGGGGCATCAGCAAGAACGTAGAGGTTCGCGTCGAGGAGTCAGCGAGGGGTGCCGGGGGTAGGGAGACGGGCAGCGTGGAGAGCGGTGCGGGGAAGCGAGATGCTTACGACACGACGCCGAATGCAACGACAGTGAGAGTTACGGGAGGGTTCTAAAGTATGCTTTCGGAGGGGGATGACAAGGCATGGGGGGGGGGGGGGGGGGGGGGGGGGGCGGAAGAGGCACATCTGATCTCGCAATACGGGACGGTTTCCACACGGCTTGATGATACCCGGCTCCTGAGCCGACGGTGCCAGTTATATACGCGTGTACATAGATTCCAAGAGAATCACGAATCATTGCGACATACGTTGCGAAGCAACTCACAACTGCGGCGTTTCTTGAACGGAGACTGATATCATCTCGGGTGCAGAGAGCGCGAAGAGTCTCACGGGGATATACGTTGCTTGCTGCTTGATGCGCCTTCTTTGGTCATTCTCCCGGGGGTAGTCCTGGGTTTCAGGAGTTCAAGACGCAATTCCACCGAGTTTGCTCATACAAAACTTCCTTTTCTTTTCGGGAGAGTGTTTTTATTACTTTTTCCTCTCTCTTTTTTCATGTGAATCCTTATCAGATAGCGCATGTCCTCTATCGACTTCTCCCGAGCCCAGAGCCATGGGCTGTCCAATCACTTCACCCCGCAGGCGAACCAAAATCAACGCAGGCGCCGCTGGTTTCGAGTTCTTGACCCTCTGTGGTAGGGCCCGGCAGGGCCCGCAGAGCCTCCGCTGCGCCGCGAGCGGTCCCCGACGGACCCGCAGACGCACCCGCAGTTCGGACACCGCGGGCGATGAGGCCTGCCGATCCCAGCCCGCAAGTCTGAGCCCTTCGCTCGGCGGCCGAGACGGAACCCGGACGGTGCGGCGACAGCGCAAGAGGGTGTCGACGGCGTCGCGGGCGGCAGCGCGGCAGAGAGCTCGCCCGGCACGCTGCCCGGGATGCCAGACGAGGGAGGGGACGTCGAGAGCGGGCGCCGGGCCGAGACGTATCGCGGCGTTTCGGGTTGGCAGGGGCGCGGGCCGAGGGGAGATATCGTGCCATCGTGGGAGTACGCCCTTGACGCGAGAGACCGGTGTGGCGGCGTGGGCGAAGAAGACGTCCGCGATTCACTCCCCGAGGACGGGTTGGGGGATGTGGATCTCGTGCTGGGACCGTGCTCGATGCTGGGGATGACGCTGGGTAACGTACTCCGTCTTGAGCACGGCTCCCGTGTATCTCTCCCAGGGGTCCGTAGATGGCGCGGGCGGTGGAAGCGAGGCGGGTTCTCTCGGCGCAGGGCACCAGGATGCCTGGGGACGGGGGATGGCGCTCTATGGTTGAGGCTGGTATCATGGCGAGCCGTGGGCGAACGCCCAAAGGCCGAGGAGGGAAGCGCTGGGTAGAACCTAGGGAAGCTAGGAGAGCGAGGCGGAGACGGGACTTCGTGTCCGACGTCACGACGGAGCGTCAGAAAGGGGCCACGGGTCGGGGAGAACAGCTGCGGATGGCGGTTGCGGCGGTGGTCGCGCATCGGCGAGGCGTTTTCCGGCATCGGAGCCTGGTAGTCTCTTTCCCGGATGAGATTGGCAGATAGACCTAACTTGATTGCTGGTAACAGGCTGTTTTTCGGCTCGTTCAGGTGTCTTAAAGCACCTACACACGGGGATATCGCAAGGTAGACGGGGGAGGCGCCAATGGGTTTCTTTATACCACGACGACCTCTGCGCGCTGGCAGTGTGATTCAGAGATCATCGACGACTGCGCGCACTTACATAGCAAACCAAGGGTGTGTGCCAGTCAGTTCAGGCTTATCTTGACAGTCGGGTGAAGGCTTCAAAAAATATGGAAGAGGGTTGTTTCCTTTAGGAATCTGTTTGCTTGTGTCACATGGACCTGAGGATGAGGCAGGTAACACGTGATGACACTTGTGGAAAATGAAGGGGGTCAACTGGCAAACCAGGCAAAGCTAGTTTTCATTTGTTTCCCGGGCAGATCCAGTTGCCTGCCACATCACTGTAGACATGCAGAGAGAGTTTGGTTATCATCAGGGACAACGCACCGGGGGATGTGCTACGAGAACGACATGCTAGCGGCGCGTTCCGCCGTCGTGGGAATGCTGTTGAATACGACAGACAGGGACGTTGATCGATATGCCGGGTGGCCCTTGGAGAATTGAAGTATCCAATAACCAAAATCTCGCCGATCGCGATTTGTTTATGCTCTTTTAACACTTACGTTACAAACCAGTTTGGGTGAGTGATGGATGTGCATGTTAGCAGTGCTAGCACTGACGAATGATACAGACATAAAAAGTCCCAGCATCTGACATGAAGAAGTGAATCCAAGGCAAGATGCGCAATATGTATTCGTGTTCCAAGTGTTTGAAATATTTATTAAGCTTTTAGGATAAACTTGGAGACCGAGCCTACAAGGCTTGTAGGTAGGGTAGTGGCCTATAGTACCCGACTATTATCAACTCCGGCAACGCCGATATCACCTCGGCAGCGCCGGCACCACTTCAGTAACGCCAATAGTAAAAGCTAGAGCTAGGGGGGTATTTTAAAGCCTGTATACAGGCTGTGACGATCATGATTCAATTCATTTAATTATTTATTCTGTAACTCTGGCACGCGTCGTTACGGGAATTTCTATAATATGTAACCCAAGGGGCGAACCACGTGCGCCATCCAAATTACCTTATTCAGATGGTTCATGGCTAGGTGGGTGCACGCACGTAGGTAGCACTAGCCGATAGGCGAGCAGGACAGCTAGTTCGCAGTGGGCCACAGGGGTTTCGCTACCTCCATGCGGAATCTGCAAATATGCATGATATCTTAAATTTAAATCAACTCTAAGTGCGCAATTAAAAAATAAGAAAAACATCAGACGCAGATAACGAGACGTAATTTCTCATGTCGTTTATAAGCCAATGTGCCTCCCTGGGACCTTGAGTACTTGCGTTTTCCTAACTCTCCCTCTAATACCCTCAATTTTCTTTAAACGTGTTTTATTCAAATGTTCTTTGCAATCTACTGACCCCCTTGTCAAACCCCTCACTTCTCCTTGGCCCGAAGAAAAATAAGCTTATAATGCGCCCTAGTATCTTACAGCCCCTAGCCCTCTGTTTATGGAGTTTACTTCTTGCTGGGGCGGCAGCACACCCTTTAGAAGATCGCAGCTATAAAGATAGATTTGACAACGTGTACTACGTCACACAGGGCGAATGGGCATGCAGCAAGCTCAAGCTAGAACGAATCCAATTGGGTATCCAAGAGGCACAAAGACTTGCTGAAAGGTCTATCAACATGCTGGCAACTAGAGGTTCTGAAACATCAACTGCATTCAACCTCTGGTTTGGAAAGAGTAAGTTGTTCGTTCTTCTTTGTTATTGATTACATCTAGCTATTGTCCAAGCTAATAGATACATTAGGTAATGCTACCCCTCAAATGGCAGACGCCCTTATTAAGCAACATTACCGAACTGCCTTGTCACATCTATCTTCTCCTACAATCCCGACACAGTTTTATTTTAGCAAAGTCCCCAAGTTTAGGGCAATTAAGGGAAATTCGAAACCAACGTCTAATTCTATTGTCTACGCTTGCCCTCCTGACAACGACCCTGCCAAGATGTGTGGTCCAGAGAACTTAGGCGCTACTGTCTATGAGGAACGTCAGCAAGTTCAAGGCGGCAGATCTGCATCAAGAGGCCCGACTATACTCGGCTTCTGCCCCGCCTACTTTAAGCATGGGGTGTTTGCGAGCAACATTGACATGGTAGACAATTATCGGAGATATGGCAAGATCGACAAGCCTTCAAGAGGCTTGCTGTTGATGCATGAGCTTCAGCATTTCTCAAAGGCAACGTTTCCCGACCCACCTGCCGAAGACTTGGATGCGCCGTCCCCCGCCCTTTCTAGCAACGGGAAATGCTACTCTGCGGAATGGTGAGTTTTTCCCACGCCTGATGATGTTTTTGTTTTTGTTTTTAGGCATTCAATGGGCTGACTGTTGTCTCGTTAAAGCTGTGCAAAGCTGCCTGATTCTGACAAGATCCGAAATGCTAGAAATTATGCACTCTTTTCTCTTTACGTTGCCGCATTCCCATCAGCTAGGGCCCAAGCCTCGTGAGGCGTTAACAGCTGCCTTTTCGGCTTTGTCATAGAAACCATAAGGCTCTGCGGCTCGGCTTCCTGCTTATGCCACGATACACTGGGTCTGTGACCAGTGTCACAAGCAGCTCCCTCTTGATAGCCTCACCGCCAGTGTGTTGACCTAGCACGTTGACACTCTCGTGCCCACTGGGTACGTTCGTTAGCCGCTGCGTATACACTCTGCAGTTGTGCATTTTGTGAGTGTAGCGTTTAAGGAGACCCTTTACCAGGAGCTTTTAAACACAAAAAAGCCCTGTAGATATTTCGTAAGACGTAAGTACGTGTGGTGTAGCATGCACATATAACAAACCTGATCTTCTGTATCGTTGTTAACGTCAAGGTAGGTAGTATATAGAGGAAGGGTTAAAGGGGAGAGTAAGCGAGTAAGAGAGAGAGCAGATACAGGGAACCAAAAAGCGAAATCCTTTCTGTGTCTTCTCATTTTTCGACGACGAAGTTTGGAATGGTGACAATGGGGGACACCGTTTCGGTCAGGACTTAGATGATGCCTTCAAGTGAGGCTAAGATAAGAGTTTTGCCTTCCGATAATGAAAGTATCATGCTTCAAGATCAGGAGGTCAAAACTCTCACAGCCAACACCTCATGAAGGCCGGATTAGTAATTGAGTCGGTGACAATTAATAGTAAATACCCATTGTTGTATTGAAAAAATTCTCTCTCCTTTTTTTTGGCTTTTTTTTTTTCTCCGTGCAAATTACGCCCACTGAGATGGCGTCACTTACACCGGATCTACCATCGGCTGTCACCAGTAAGCTGTCGCAGAAGCCGAATAACAAAAGCCCTTGAGTAATAAGCTGCCGCGCGATACCACTTTCCCATACGCAAGGCTACCTTTTAGCCTCACCTTGTGGGGTATTTTGTTACATATAGGGGGAACAGAAACAGGCCAGTTTTTAAACCTTTCCCGAATCCCAAGTAACTGGGCTTGTTCTTTTTGTTTTCGCATCTGTAGTTCGCAGTTGTGCTCATGCATATTCAGTCCACCTCATCCCCCCTGACCCCCCCCCCCCCCCCCCCCCCCCCCCCCTCGCTGCAACCTCATGACTTTCTGCTCAGCTC